>JAWNZC010000120.1:70000-101442 GCA_035771165.1 Paragorgia papillata | reverse complement strand
TGTCTTAAGTTGGGATGCAATGTACTTAAACTTAAACATGTAAACAGCGTATTTATAATAATCTGTCCAATATTTCCCACAAGGTTTTTGTATCTGCGCAGCAGATATATTGCTATCGTGTTGTGTGTGTGTGTGTGTGTGGGTGGGTGTGTGTGTTTGTTAACTTTTTTGTGTAACCACTGACCTGTAGTGTGTGCTGTGGTCTAACTCTCTAATCAATGCGCAACAATTACATCGGGGACAATCGAAGCTTAGAATTTTTTGGCGTCAACGTACGAGCTGTCAGGTTGAACGATGGGAACAAGTATTCTTTAATCCCGATCGTGTTTATAATATTATTTCGTCGCCACATCAAAAAAGCAACACTATTTTCGAAGAAAGACAATATTGCTGATACAAATGGCAAGTATTTTTAACATGACTTATAGTAAACTTGCAAGTGTGATCTATCACAGTTTTTGTGCGTTATACAGAACGATTGAAGAGTTGACAAAAGGTTTTCAACTCGTTGGGCGATTTTATATCGAGTCAGGCGACTCAGGCCAACACGTGTACTATATAAAACTATTTATGAATTAGGACCGTGGTCTTCAAGTGACAAACATTACTCTTCGGAAGGCAAACAATTGTCTTTGGAGGAAACTTACAAGTATTTATTTCACAACCGGTAGCATCATTTTACATTTTTAATGTCATCAAGTGTATTTAACAGTACACACATGTACTCATTGACTGCTTGCAGTATAAAGTTGTATCTAATAAACAATCCAAGATTTCGAACTAGATTTTTCTATTTAGCTTATAGATACTGCCATACATGTCAGGTAAACAACCTCACTGCCTTATTAATAAGACTAACAAGTATATATTTCACAACATGTACAGGTAGCATTCTTTTACATTTTTAAAGCAATCAAGTTTATTAGCAGTGCCTATTTAATGATATTAGGTTGTTGTAAGTTGACAAAGTTGTATCTAATAAACCACGATCTGACCCACGATTTATTTTCTTTAATATCACGGGATTGGCTTGTTATCTCATTCATTTATTAGTTATTAAGTTCACTGAACAAGTTTAAATTTTTACAAGAAGGTAGGGTTACCCTAGCACCCGAGTCAAAGTTAGGGTAGGTCAACTTTATTAGACCTGGTTACCAAGCACTAATAACAAGTAGGCAGGTGGCAGGTAGGCACATTATCCCTACCAAATGCATTTACAAGGACAAAACATAACCTGGCTACTAGGGTAACCCTGGTGGCTGGTTTACCCTAGTAGCATCCTTGTAAATACAACAAACAAAAGATGCAAGAAATGTATGATAACTAGAGTAATATGAGTGCTTTAGACATTTCCCAAATTTGCTTCATTGGGCATAAACAATGGTTTGAAATCGAGGTTGAATATCAGGGATGATAGTTAATGCATTACGATTTCATGTCAACCTCGAGTTTGTGCCATTGTTTCATAACAGGCACTATTTATAGGCTATAAATTCTGTTCTAATGTGTTCAGCGCAGATACATGTACGCTATGCGTACCTTTTGTTAAAGAACGTCGGCACAAAAAGTCATACATTAAGAGGACTTTGATAGTAAAATAGTTTGGTGTTAGGAGGAGTAAACAAGTCTGGTGTTAGACAAAGTAAAATAGTCTGGTGTTAAACATGGTATAATATTATGGCGTTAGAGTAAGTGTAAAGACATGCACTGGGCTTCTTAAAATTGGAGAAATAGCTATCTGCGTATTGTTTATTAGAGGAAACTATTTCACCATGCAGGTTTTTTTTTTATTAAAAATAGTAACGCATTTGAATTAGCCTAATGCAGCCAGATAACCCAAACGAGGAGTTGTTTTGAAGACGTATTTCTAACATAATCTATTACTGTCAAATTTAACGTACCATCAACTGCTTTCCAGCTGTAAAAACCATGGTCGGCGGTACAAAATAGAAGTTTGTCGTTGGATTGTCGGTCCTTAAACAACTTAATCTTGCCATGGTTGGTTTTGTTACAAGGTTGTGGGTTAAAACTTTTATCGTCTTCAATAGTCTTTGAAAAGAAATAATGATACAGTAAAAGGAAAATAACAATGCACAGTTTTCAGGAGTGGAGAAAATGTTCTCGCTTTCATAGGTTTTTCAATCTTCAAAAAAAATTAACTTTTAGAAAGTTTCCACCACGCCTTTTTGCTGCCGACCGAAGGGAGGCAGCACACTATTCTTGACGTTGCCTCGTGCCCAGTCCTTTTTCCGAGTTATGTATAGCTGACCAGAATCTCGATTTGTTAAAAAAATATTTGTCTGTCGGCATTACGTCATCCGTATATGAGCTGATGTGACTCCAGCTTTAGAGCTTCTTGAAGTTCTTCCTCGACATAAAATTCACGGTTAAGAACAAATAGATCATGTCTTTACTTTCTCGTAGAAGTATTCATCAAGGCCGTGAAGGTTTCAGTGGCCAGTCTCGAGGAAAGCAGTGCTCTTCATGAGTTTATCGGCGCTGTTAACAGTACAAATTATTCCAGTTATCGAGTGGAACTCGACAACCATCGACAAATGTCAATGTCTTAGTATACACTATACACTATACAAGGAGACTACATGTACTTGAATGCCTTTAACAATGTTCTCATTCTTCGTGAGGGATTTCTGTCGCTGAACAACTTTAATACCAACTGTTGTCAAGCTCTGATCAACACACTTGTGAACAGTCTTACAATTTCAGCGAGGAGAGTTTATCTTGTCGAGGTAAGATATCAGTATTCTATAACTGACAGCTGTGTTTCTTGGTGGGAGATTTCACGGTTGTTTTCTTCTGTTTTTAGGTGTATATTGTATTGGTGTGGGACTGTGGGTTCATGATCAACATTCTGATCAGACGCTACTATCTGCGTGTGTGTTTTGACTTATACAAATTCTGCAAAATAATCTGATGGGCTCAATGGTGAATGGTACATTGCTGTAAAATTTTATTAAAGCTCTAGATTTGTCAAATGATATTAAGCACTTGGAATTGCATTGACAGTTTTGCCACAGCATTAGAGCAACGGGCATGATTATTTAATATTTGTATATTATAAATTATGTGTACATCCTGTCAAAACCACAGTAACTTGTAGTTCTCATTTTTATAATTAAAAAATATTGAAGAAATGTGTACCATACTCTGTTTATTGTAATTAATATTAAATTTTTGGACTTTCCAACCTCCTTCGCAAGCAACTCTGTGGGCTCTTATGGTGAAGAGGTGAGAAAAACTTGGTCTACCACTGGAGTGGGCAAACTCAGGTGGAGTGGGCAAACATGGGTGGAGTGGGCAAACTCGGGTGGAGTGGGCAATCTTGGGTGGAGTGGGCAAGGGGGTGTCACATTAGTCACAAAGGTTGTTGTCCCATTAACATTTGAGGCAGCACTTCACTTGCGATAGTAACTTCTAGTTTTTAAGTATTGCCACACCTAAATTTTCTTTTATTTTAAGCTGGCTTAAACGTTTGTCATTTTCTATTGTTGTGCGCTTAAATGCAGTAATATTAGGAAGCTATATAGGATCACTCGACGCGGTTGTCTAGAATCACATATTATACTATTCTATAGCTTCTCACCTAAAACAAAGAGAATTAATAACTGTTATTTCTTAGAGTATATACTCAAAACGAATTCCGTTCCATTTCCTACGCAACTGGATGAGAGCATTTCGACGTTTTCTTGACAACGTTCCAATTTACACTGCGTAAAAGACTGCTGATATAGTTGAACCGCTAAACCATCGAAGAAAATCGCATTATACCTTAACTCATTCCTGTCCGAGGGCTTCCCCAGAGGTGAATAAAATCGTCTGGCGTTAGCCAGAATAAAATACTAAAGACCAATTCGGATAGGAAAGAGTTAAGCATGAAACCGAATCTATTGTGAAATTGGAGCCTCGATTATTTTAGATAACCAATATCGTTAGCCCACTACCTAGAACTGCTTATAAGTGTTTAGGGAAAGAGAAGAGAGCATATATAAAACCGACTAAAACGTTCATCAATTAAGATTTAAAAGTCAAGTTGAAAATGCCAACTTTTTTTTCGCTATTGGCATCCTAATTTTTATTCATGGAATACATTTGTAAGACTTTCAAGGTCTTTAAAATGGAGCGAAAAATGAAGTGCCGGTAACTTTAGAATTTGTTATTTAAAATTCAGTAAGGAAAATGATGACTATTGCTATCAGAACTACGTATTACATTTTCTGCTGCCGAAATAAGGAATGGGGAAATCCCGAATTATTAGCTTTTTGAAATATTTGTATATAAATTTGCATGTTTTATTATATAGTCATTAGTTGTTATTATATATTATTAGTTGTGATTCAAGTAGCCAATTGTAAATTACCTTAATAAGCGAGATTTATAATTGTATATGTAGAAAAGAAAAAACATTATTAAATGTTATTTAAGTTTCCATTATTATTATTATTATTATTATTGTTATTATTATTATTATTATTATTATTATTATTATTATTACCACGAGTTGTTGACATAGCTTCTTAACCGATCATGGTTTTTAGACTTTTTACACGCGTGCGTGACGGCAAGAGAAATGTTCCTAAAATACTGTTGCAATTAAGTTCCACAACCTAATCAATTCATTTGATGAAATTTGGTGGAAACTTCCTGTTTTGAATTTGATATTGATTTCTGGTTTTTGAACAACTAATATAGAAAATATGATTGTCAGTCGAACACCAATCAAATTAACTGAGCAGGAAGTTTTTCAACGAGCTTCGTCAAACGAATTGGTCAAATTGAGAAGCAAACTCAACAACAACAACATTTTGAACACTTTTATTGCTACGACAGTGATTGCTTGAGTTGAATTACTCTTCAGAAAACTGAACTCTCGTAAGACGGTGGTTACCAAGGTGTGGTAAATCTATTCATAGCGACGTTGTGTTGAGAGAAGTGTAAGAATTGTTTACTAGGTTTTAGGGTGTAAACCATGCACAAGATTTAATGGGGTTATGCAATAACCAAGGTTAACAGCTAGGTAACCAGGCTTCGATACGTCAGCACGTCACGTGGCCGAGGGGGGCTAGGTAAGGTGAGCGTGATAGAGCATTTGGTATCAGTTATCGTGTTACGCGAAGCAAGACCGACTGGAGGAAAGCAAATCTTTTTTGGAAGAAGCGATATGGATTCTGAACGAGCGGAAGGACAAGCTTCTGCCACTCCTACGCTGCCGAGTATGGAAAGTACTAACCAAACTAGTCCGTCTGTCTGTTGGGGTTCCGCGTTTCAATCACCGGAATTTATGGTCGGGCTCCAAACGGCAATGTCGCAAGTGCTACGCCAATTTCACGCGCCTGTAGAGCAAGTCACTTCACTGGAGCTATGGGAAACCCGTTACAAGCATTCAGGGACACGAGCGCATGTTCGGATGGTCAGGTAGGTGGTGGGCCAGTCTCTCGGCACCAGAACCCAGGTACGTTAATAGCTCCATCGTTTATTGCGAGTTATAGTAATGCGGCGGAGTCTCAAGCTATTCCCTCCGTAAGCGGCGCTATGAGTGTTTCAAACTCCTCTACGAATCAGAATCTCGACCACGCAAGACCGTTTTATAGCCTCAGTAGCTTACAAAATAGCCCGGAGAGCGCGTTCATTCTTGGCCCCGGTAGGGCTCCGATTCCAGCCAAATTGGTAAAGCGAATCGTGTCGCACGAATTTCTCGAAATGTGGGACCTAATCCCGGAGAATTGGAAGAACCCCAATCAGAAGCACCGGTATTTACCATTGAGGGCTCAACCGTCGTGCCAAAACCTAACTCAAGCAAAAAGGGCGAGGTGCCTGACATTCTATCGTGGGTCGAGTGCTTTAACAGCTACACTGCGGTGCTCACAAGCCTTTTCCGTCTCGATCGCGCGACCTCTTGGCCTACATGGCATTGATTATTCGGACAGCTAAACGCTTCAGAGGAAAAGCCTGGCTATAGACTACGATCGCGCTTACCGTCGAGAGGCCGCGGCTAGTAATTTATGGGATTGGAGCGGGGTGCGGCTCGATTTATATAATTACCACACGTCGTTCGTGAATCGAACAATTTCTCATGGGATGGAAGTTAAACAAGCTACCCGACGTAGCTTTCGTGACGAAGCCCAGGGAAAACCTTCTGCATGGCAACTATGTCACTCGTGGAATGGGGGGGTTTGTAGCAGTGCCTTCCCAACCTGCCGATACCGGCACATATGCTCCTACCCCGATTGCAACGGCTCTCACCGGCTTCTCGAACACAACCGCTTCTCGTCAAGGAAACGAAATCGCAGCCCCGAACGTACCAACTATTCGCGCCGAGCGCATTCAAAATGAAAAACTTGAACCATGCCAAACGTTGGCGAACTTTGCACCGGGTCTTGTTTCGTTAGATAGCTGTCAACAAGACTATTTAAACTTGGCGGTGTTAGACACATTCCCTATTAACGTTGACATTTTGTGTATGCAATTAGCCGCACATCCGGACCGAGTTGAAGTAGAGTTCATCGTTAATGGACTTGACGACTTCGTGAGGGTTTTCGCACGGGTTTTTTATGCTGATAAAATAAATCTCAGATCAGCCGAAACAAACTGTTTCATCTGCGCAAGCTCATCCTGAGGTTATCAATAAATATTAGCGGATGAAATTCAAGCTCATCGAGTGGTCCGCCCGTTGACACGCCGCCTCTTAATAATTTGCATATAAGCCGCTTTGGAGTGATTCCAAAGAAGAACAAACCAGATGCATGGCGTTTAATTTTAGACCTGTCATGTCCAACCGATCACAGCGTGAATGATGGCATTTTTGAAGAGCGAATTTCCTGTAGTCTATAGCACAGTTCAGGATGCCATTCGTTTGATAGTCAAAACTAGTAGAGGGGCGTTAATGGGCAAAGTGGACATTCAAAAAGCGTACCGCATTGTCCCAATTCACCAGGCGATAGATATTTGTTAGGCATGAAATGGCGGGATAAATACTTCGTTGACATTGCGTTACCATTTGGTTTGCGTTCCGCCCCAGCGATTTTCAATTCATTGGCGGATCTCTTCGAGTGGATTTTACATCATAATTACAATGTTCCGGAACTTTTGCACTATCTTGATGACTTTTTTACACTTGGGCCAGCGGTACCATAGTATGCTCGAAGTCACTTAGCGCAATACAACAAGCATCTCTCGACATCGGAATTCCCTTAGCACCAGATAAGTGTGAGGGGCCCACAACCTGTATTACGTTTTTGGGCATTGAACTGAACTCAATTAATCTGACCGCGCGGCTACCAAACGACAAACTGGCTGAGTTACAAGCAACAATTCTCGTTTGGGTGCATAAGAAAGTCTGCACACGTAAGGAATTAGAATCCTTGGTGGGTAAACTCAGTCATGCTGGTACTGTTGTGGCGCCCGGCCGCACATTCCTACAACGCCTCATTAATTTGCTTCGCGGTTCTAGACCGCATCAGAGATTCATCCGTTTAACAAAGCAAGCTCGTCTCGACCTACAATGGTGGGCAACGACTTTCTGCCAACCTGGAACGGCATCTCCTTTTTCGATATTCCCGAGTGGGCACCGGTGCCGGATTTTGAACTGTCTACCGATGCCTCCGGCAACAAAGGCTTTGGCGGTTTTTATAACAATGACTGGTTTTCGGTTGCATGGCTACCCACACAGTTAAAATTCGGTATTGGGTACAAGGAACTTTATCCTATCGTCATTGCTGGCCATCTTTGGGGTCATGGTTGGCGTCGCAAGAGAGTGCTTTTTCATTGCGACAATGAAAGCGTGGTTCAAATTGTACAGTCTGGCGCATCTAAAGATGACGTCATCGTGGATTTAGTGCGTGAACTCTTTCTGGTTGCGGCAAAATACGACTTTCGAGTATCTGCTTCGCACGTGCCTGGTAAGAAGAACGTGATTGCTGATGCCTTGTCTCGCTTCAACTTACAGGAATTCTTCCGTCTGGTGCAAACCGCATTGCTTCTCGTTATTTACCTTACTGTCGGGTAACGGTTTTGGTCATATTTGAGCAAAATGCTCACGTTATTTACCATACTGTCTGGTAACGTTTTTGTCATAGTTGAGCAAAAGGCTCACGTTATTTGCCATACTCTCTGGTAACGTTTTTGTCATGTTTGAGCAAAATGCTCACGTTATTTACCATACTGTCTGGTAACGTTTTTTGTCATATTTGAGCAAAATGCTCAAGTGGTGCTTACCATGTACATATTGTTGCCTGGCCACGAACTGTTGTTTCACGTTATTACCATACTGTCTGGTAACGTTTTTGTCATATTTGAGCAAAATGCTCACGTTATTTACCATATACTGTCTGGTAACGTTTTTTGTCATATCTGAGCAAAATGCTCAAGTTGTGTTTACCATGTATATATTGTTGCCTGGCCACGAACTGTTGTTTCACGTTATTTACCACACCGTCTGGTAACGTTACTGGTCATATCTGAGCAAGTGCTGATGGTGTGTTGACCAGGTACATACTGTGGTAGGGTTGAGTCAGACTGTTTCTTGGAGGGGTAATGCTTTCATCACCCTTGGTGGTCAGCTCAAGATACCACTTGCATGGATCTTATCCTGAGTCCAAGTAACAGTATTCGTCCCAGGCCACCCCTCGGTCAGCTGAGCTAACACCTAACCATCCAAACGGGTAAGTATGGTGGAGTAAGGTGTTAAATGGGTTATGCAATAACCAAGGTTAACAGCTAGGTAACCAGGCTTCGATACGTCAGCACGTCACGTGGCCGAGGGGGACTAGGTAAGGTGAGCGTGATAGAGCATTTGGTATCAGTTATCGTGTTACGCGAAGCAAGACCGACTGGAGGAAAGCAAAATCTTTTTTTTTTCCCCCTTGATTCGTTGTTTCACTTGGTTCTCCTACTCAATTATGTTCTCTTAAATTTCCACCAATTGTTAATTGGTGTGAAGGTGTTAGTTCTTCGGGGGGTGGTGGTCAGCTCAAGATACCACTTGCATGGATCTTATCCTGAGTCCAAGTAACAGTATTCGTCCCAGGCCACCCCTCGGTCAGCTGAGCTAACACCTAACCATCCAAACGGGTAAGTATGGTGGAGTAAGGTGTTAACGCTACGTTAGTCAAGTTCCGATGACGCATATAGATTACGCGAGGGAATTAAAAGGTCAAGGATATAACGTCATAAGATTATATTTGTTAGATAGTTACCACAATATTGTGACAACATCGTTAAATCCGTTTCAGCAACCGCAACTTTTGTTATTGCCAGGCAATTGCTGGCACAGTTAGATAAATAGAGAAAAACAATTGTAGTAAATAGGAAATGAACTCAGTTGTGGTTGATCATGACGTTCATAGGGAAAGGCATGTAATGTATTTCCGTAGGGAGGGTACATAAGCGAGAGCAAAAACGTTGTAAAGATAGATCGAATTAGACTGTAAATGAATGTGATTAAATAAAAGAAAACGAAAGAAAGATACAGTCCCTGAATTGTGTGGATCAGCGCGAGAGAAGATTCCTCTTTACGCAGTGAGGAAATTCTCGACAGTGTGTCTTAGTGAAGATCCAAGGCCTAAGCCGCACTCGTTTTATGAAAGATTGACAAGTTCTTTCGATATTTTGAGATTAAACACGTGCATAAATAACTTTTAGACGCATTCTGTCAAGGTCATGAATTTGAAAGTTAAAACCAGAAAACAAGAAACAAAATACTTTAATTTGAGAGTGCATGGTTTGACTTTAGCGATGACTGCGCTAGGATTAAGGAAACAGCGCTAACGACCGCAAGAAAATATTCTCTCTGGTTCCAAAGTGTTTTGTTTTACTACAAGGGGCTTAGGGCACTATAGGTACTAAATAAATTTACTATGTAACTTTCTTCCCGTTTAAAGGCCGGACTCCTAAGCTTTCGAGATCGTATGTTGTCTATCAATATATTAAAGTGTTAATGCTACGGAGCATTGTATTTTGGGCAAACGCGCCGTCATTTACACACGCGCATCTCATCGGCTTTAACTGGTAAGAAGTTATCCTTCACCTTCAAGCATTCTTTGTCACTCTAACAAAATTTACCACCCTATTTCTTCTGACGACTTTTCTGTTCTGTCTTCGTGTAATTCAACCTTTGAATTGCTAATCAGAGAAAGTCTGCTTATTTCTAAATTTAAACCTTCAAAACATCAGTTCAGTTCCGATTTCCTTGTGTTGCCCCCCCCCCCCCCCTTGTTTTTCTATCACCTCCCCTTCTTTGATTGGCTTATCTATCAACATCTTAAAATATTGTTTTTGTCACAACTTGTAATCACTTTGAGAATGTTCCGCGTTGGCAACGAAACGTCCAGTAAAATATCTTTTCAAATATATTTGTTTTGCTTTTCCATTTTCTTACGAGATGGCCCTTATTAGGCCCACATACTGTGAAGTTGTATCGAGACGACTTTTCCAAAATTGTGAAGTTTGAAGCTCCTTACTACGTTGACTTGATCTAATAGAAATACTTCGCTTCTCCATTTCTCCCATCAAGCGGAAACATCGTCAGGAACTGGCTCGTCCCAATCAGTTCCATGGCAATGAAATTGAGGCTGTCTGACTGGACGCATGCCAATGAAACTCCCAATGCTTGTTCAATAGGCAACTTGTCTTGATCAAGTTGACCGTGCTCGATCTTCAAAGGGGATTGAATGAATGACCTTCACGCTGTTGCTGACAAATTTAATGAGATTAAATCCTCCTTTACTTTTTTGTTTTCAACGTAAATACATTTCTCAGCCGATTAAGATTCGAATGTTATTGGAATATATTTAATAGAGTAAAGAGACTAGACATACATCCACTACATAAACAGCTCCCTAAAGTTAAGGATACTAATTATAACCCTCGAAATATATCCAGTCTGCGCCCGAAAGTAAACTCCGAGAGATTCAAGAATAATTTTATTAATCGTCTAATGCTTAACTATAATCTAGCTGTCTGAAATATTTATTGTATGCCCATATATTATATATGTTTGTTGGTTCACTATACTCCAATTGTAACTAGTTTTCATTGTATGCTTACTATGTATGATATACTTGTAACATAAGATATGTATTTTTATCTTATGCAATAAGGAGCATTATTATATATTATTATTATTATTATTATTATATATTATTATTATTATATATTATTATTATTATATATTATTATTATTATTATTATTATTATATATTATTATTATTATTATTATTATTATTATTATATTATTATTATTATTATTATTATTATTATTATTATTATTATTATTATTATTATTATTATTATTATTATTATTATTATTATTATTATTATTATTATTATTATTATTATTATTATTATTATTATTATTATTATTATTATTATTATTATTATTATTAATTATTATTATTATTATTATTATTATTATTATTATTATTATTATTATTATTATTATTATTATTATTATTATTATTATTATTATTATTATTATTATTATTATTATTATTATTATTTATCATTATTACTACATTGAGCGGAGCCGTTAAGACGTGCTCCGTACGTGTCTAAAGTTTTATCGAAAATTTATTACTTGAATCACAAATAATTTTATGAATTAACATTGTTAAAGATTACAATCATGATTCGCTCAAGTTTTATACTTATGTTATTGATATGCGTCGTTTGTTCGTTCTGTGGAAAAGATTTCGTTACGCTTGGCCGACATTCATGGCGATGTAAACAGCGAGTTCATCACGCAGAGCAAGATCATTCTGCTGAGGATACAGCAAGGGAAGCGCCCGCCATGAATTCTCCCAATGTTGTTATCTCAAGGTCGTATCGTAATAAAGTGTTGCTGTGGTAAAATAATGTAAAGGAAAGCGTGGTCTAAAGATGCATCAACGCAGTTGTTGAGTTATACATGGGTTAAACCGTGAACTTTGCGATGACCTAGAGGAAACAAGCCGCTGAAAACTCCGCAGATTTCACTGATAATGGTCAATTAACCGTCCAACACGGCACCTACAGTAAACGAAGAAAATATTCCAAGCCTTAAAAAAGGCATTAAACTACCTAAAAGTAATTCTGAATGGTCAACGGCTAATGAATATTTTAAACTTGTTCTTCTATCAAATGAGCCAATCACTGCGCAAGGTCTAAATTCAAACATCAAGGTATTAAATAACATCATATACGAATATTTTGCTCAGAACTTTGGTTATGCTGAATCAGTGCCCGACGATTCATTAGTAAATAAATATAAGGAGTATACAGTCAAGGATTTAAAGAAGGCTCTAAAATCACTCAAATCTACAAGTGGTGACCCAAACGAAATCAAATATGTAGCGCATACATTGCGTGATAGACTTCGTCAAAATAACAACAATCAGTCAAGTCTAGACGGCAAAGCCAAAGATCAATCGCTCAACCATGATAAATACATCGGTAAAAATTTCTGGGGTTATGTTAAAAATGTTCTAAACACGAAAGACGTTGTACTTCCATCTTTCAACATGACAGAATGCCTTTCTTACTTCACCAATACTCTCGCTGCAATTCATCCTAACAAACTGTTTAACATTCCCAATTGGATTCCTAGGTTATCTAATCCTGAAGTTCAATTTGACCTTGACCCTCCATCATATCAACAAGTCACAAATATAATCCGTAAAATGAAAGCTTCTGGTTCTCCGTGTCCCCTTGATCAGCTCTCCATAATATGTTTTAAACGTTGTCCTTTCCTTAGAACATATTTAACTGACCTAATACGTGCTGTTTGGTTGTCCGGAACCATTCCTTCTGAGTGGAAAAAAGCTTGCACAATTCTTATTCACAAGAAAGGCGAGGCTAATATACCATCCAATTTCCGACCCATCACTGGAAAGCATACCATTAAAAGTGTTTACTTCCTGTCTACGCAACGCAATGTACTCATTCCTCACCACTAATAACTTTATAGAACATAATATACAGAAGGGCTTCACTCCTAACCTGTCTGGTACTCTAGAACACACTGCACAAATGGCTAATATTATTAACAAAGCCCGGATCAAACAACGCTCTCTTGTCATCACTCTACTTGACCTGAAAAATGCCTTTGGCGAAGTTCATCACAATTTAATTCAATCCGTCCTTCATTACCACCATATCCCTGATCATATAAAATTTGTTATAAAAAGTCTATACACGGATTTCCATACCTCAATAATTACACCTGAATTCTGTACTCCGTTCATATTTGTTAGCCGTGGCGTTCTGCAAGGCGATTGTCTCAGTCCTCTGCTGTTTAATATGTGTTTTAAACACTTTTATTCAGCATATCAAAGCCGAGAAGTATCGTCAATTTGGTTTCTCCTTTCAGTTTTTAAATCCTATCCACTGGTTTCAGTTTGCTGATGACGCTGCTGTTATAAGTAGTCAAGAATCAGAAAACCAACATCTTTTGAACCGCTTTTCTATTTGGTGCCAATGGTCCAACATGATTATACGAATTGATAAGTGTAGTACTTTTGGCATTAAAAAAGCTGTAACAAAATCCATCCAATATCTACCGAAACTCCTCATTAATAATCAACTAATTCCAGCGACCAAAATTGGCGAGTATTTTCAATATTTAGGAAGATACTTTGATTTCAATATGTCCGATCAACAACACAAGTCTGAACTCACCTCCCTGATTGACGAACTAATGACTGATATTGATTCCAAGCCACTACATCCAAAAAATAAAATCCTCTTGTACAGTCGCTATGTTTTATCCAAAATATCCTGGCATTTTACTGTTACTACTTTATCAAAAACTTGGATTTCAGAGAACATTGATTCTATAGCGAACAGTTATTTTCGTAAATGGCTTGAAATACCTATATCAGGAACACTTAGTACTGTCTACCTAACCAGAAACAAATTTGGTCTTAATATTTGTCCTCCATCTGTCAAATTCACCCAATGCCAAACAGTTCTCCGTACAGCTCTTAAAACATCTCCAAACCAAGCAATCAATGAACTCTGGAAGTCAACTAGTAACAGCACAAATATCCAGTATGATGTCTATAACTCCACCAAGCAAGTTCTTAAGGACTTTCGCTCTGGACAAGAAGATAGACTTCATAACCATTTAACCTGTCAGGGATCCTTTTTCTCCAATATTACTAAGTTCTCCTTTCCCCAGCTTACGAAAATATGGTGTGCGTCTCAGTCCAACCTCCCGAAAAATATTTTTAATTTTACAATACGATATATGAATAACTCTCTTCCCACGCGCAAAAACCTTGCAAGATGGGGTGTATCACCAACTTCAGATTGTTCTCTTTGTCTGGCTCCAGAAACTCTTCTTCACGTAGTGGCAGGTTGCCAGTCGTACCTGGAACGATTTACATGGAGACACGACTCTATCTTGAACTTTCTCGCAACGACCCTACAGACCGTAAGTGGTTCAAGTCTTTATGTTGATCTTCCAGGTTATAAAAGTCCATCCATAATAACTGGTGACACATACCGTCCAGACTTGCTCCTATCAACTCCAAGTACTGGATGCCTCTACATTGTTGAACTGACTGCTGGTTTTGAGTCAAATCTTCAAAACAACGTCGATCGTAAAAAATCCAAATATTCAGAATTAATAAGGGAACAAAGTCAAAGTGAACAATTCAGATCAGTTAAATTTGTAAACCTATCGGTTAGCTGCCTTGGTGTCTTTGCAGCAGAATGTTCTACATTCATAGAAATGCTGAATGATCTTAGCCTTGACAAGACTCACCAAAAATATTGTATTAATAGAATGACGACGATCGCAATCAGAACCACCTATTACATATTCTGTTGCCGAAACAAGGAATGGACAAATCCTGAACTGCTAACTTTTTAAAATTATTGTACTGTATATTTGTTTTATGTTGTTATATATAGTTATTAGTTATATATTGTTAGTGTTGATTCAAGTAGCCGATTGTAAATTACCTTAAATAAGCGAGATTTACAATTGTATATTATCTAAAAAGACATTTAATAAAGTTTCCATTATTATATATTATTATTATTATTATTATATATTATTATTATTATTATTATTATTATTATATATTATTATTATTATTATTATTATTATTATTATATATTATTATTATTATTATTATTATTATTATTATTATATTATTATTATTATTATTATTATTATTATTATTATTATTATATTATTATTATTATTATTATTATTATTATTATTATTATTATTATTATTATTATTATTATTATTATTATTATTATATTATTATTATTATTATTATTATTATTATTATTATTATTATTATTATTATTATTATTATTATTATTATTATTATTATTATTATTATTGGCATTGAGCAGAGCCGTTCAGACGTGCTCTGTACATGTCTGTAGTTTTACTGCTGGTTTTGTACTTGAATCACAATATATCTTTAAAAAGTCACACCCAATAAGTGGTAGGAAGGATTTGATCATGATTCGTTCAAGTTTTATAGCTATGTTATTGATTTGCGTCGTTTGTTCATTTTGTGGTAAAGATTTCGTTACGCTGGGTCGGCATACATGGCGATGTAAACAGCGAGTTAATCCAGATCAGCAAGGTCGTTATGCGGATAATACACCAAGGCAAATGCCAGTCATGAACTTTCCTAATGTTGCTATCGCAAGCCGTAGCGTAATCAAGTGCTGCTGTGGTAAGATATGTAAAGGCATGCGTGGTCTCAAGATGCATCAACGTAGTTGCAGAGTTATTCTTGGGTTGAACAACGAACTTTGTACAGATCTTGAGGAACAAATTGATGATAACTCTGCAAATATCCCTACTGACGATCAATCCAACAGAAGTGTTGCTGTGGACAGCGAACAAAGTTCTCCAATTTTAAAAAATGGCATAAATCTTCCTAAAAGCGATTCGGAATGGTCAACGGCAAATTATTTTTTCAAATCTGTTCTTCAGTTAAACGGTCCAATCAGATCACACGATTTAAATCCAAACATAAAGCTTTTAAATGACGTTATCTACAACTATTTCGCAGATAATTTTGGTCATGTTAAAACAGTGCCTGACGAAAACCTAGTGAATAAATACAAAGAACATTCAGTTAAGGACTTAAAGAAAGAGTTAAAAAATTTTAAATCTGCAAACGGTGACTCTGAAGAAATTCAATACGTGTCACACACCTTGCGCGATAAGCTCCGCCGTAATAACAACAACTGCAACCAGTCAACTCCAGATAACAACGAATCTTTCAGTCATGATCAATACATTGGTAGAAACTTCTGGGGTTATGTCAAGAACGTCCTGAATCGAAAAGACGCCGTGTTTCCTTCATTCAACATGCAAGAATGCCTATCTTATTTCAGTAAAACTCTAGCCAAAATTAATCCAAATAAACTGTTTCATATTCCAAGCTGGATTCCAAGGTTATCTGATCCTGAAGTTCAATTCAACCACCATATCCCTGACCACATTAATTTTGTAATAAAGTACGGATTGAATTAGGTTGTGGTGGACTTCGCCAAAAGCGTTTTTGAGGTCAAGTAGCGTGATGACAAGAGAGCGTTGATTGATCCGGGCTTTATTAATAATGTGGGCCATTTGCGCAGTATGTTCTAAAGTACCAGACAAATTAGGTGTGAAGCCTTTCTGTATGTTATGTTCGATGAAGTTATTTGATGTAAGGAAGGAGTATATTGCGTTTCGAAGACAAGATGTAAATACCTTTAAAGGTATTGTCTCGAGTGTTATGGGACGAAAGTTCGAGGGGACATTTGTGTTGCCTTTCTTATGGATTAGTATGGTACACGCTCTTTTCCATTCAGTTGGGATAGTTCCAGATAACCAAATATCGCGTATTAGTTCAGTGAGGTGAGTTTCTCAGAAAAGGACATCGTTTGAAACATATTACAGAGAGTTTATCAAGGGGGCAAGGAGAGCCAGATGATTTCATTCTACGTATAACATTAGTAATTTGTTGATAAGTCGGGGGGTCAAGGTTAAATTGAACTTCAGGATCGGATAACTTTGGAATCCAGCTGGGAAATATGAAACAGTTTATTATGATTAATTTTAGCCATAGCTTGAGAGAAATAAGCAAGGCAGTCTTCCATGTTAAAGGATGGTAATACTGCTTCTTTTCTGTTTATAACATTTTTAACATAGCCCCAAAAGTTTCGCCCGAGATATTTGTCGTGGTTGAATGACTCACTGCTGTCTGAAGTTAACCCGTTGATGTTGTTGTGATTACGCGCTTGTCACGCAATGTGCGCGATACGTATCTAATTTCATTCAGGTCACCTTTGTTGGATTTTAAATTTTGTAAAGCTTTCTTTAACTCCTTAACTGTATGAGATTTATACTTAGTCACCAGGTATAATAATAATAATAATAATAATAATAATAATAATAATAATAATAATAATAATAATAATAATAATAATAATAATAATAATAATAATAATAATAATAATAATAATAATAATAATAATAATAATAATAATAATAATAATAATAATAATAATAATAATGGAAACTTTATTAATGATTTTTTTCTAAACAAACAATTGTAAATCTCACTCATCGAGGTAATTTACAATCGACTACTTGAATCACAACTAAGCTACTTAAAAGTTCAGTAAGTCAGGATTCGTCCATTCCTTATTTCTGCAGCAAAAAATGTAATAGGTTGTTCTGATGGCAATAGATATCATTTTTCTGACACAATAATTTTGATGCTTCACATCAACTCCTACATCGTTTAACATTGCTATAAAGGAGGTACACTCTTTTGCGAAAACACCGAGTGAACTAATCGAGAGATTGACAAATTTAACTGTGCTAAAGTGTTCACTTTGTTGTCTAACTATTTCTTTATATTTGGCTTTTTTGCGCACTACGTTGTTTTGAAGGTTGGATTCAAATCCCACGGTAAGTTCGACTATATATAGACATCCCTTTGAAGTAGATAGGAGTAAATCTGGACGATATTTGTCACCAGTTATTATTGAGGGGCTTTTGAATTCAGGAAGATCAACAAAAAGGTTGGAGCAATTGGCAGTTTGTAGGGTCTTGGCAAGAAAGTTGAGAATAGAGTCGTGTCTCCACGTAAAACGTTCAAGGTATGATTGACATCCGGCAACCACGTGTAGGAGAGTTTCTGGGCGTAAGCAAAAGGAACAGTCAGAACTTGATGATATACCCCATCTGGAAAGGTTTTTGCGGGTAGGAAGAGAGTTATTGATATAACGCATAGTAAAAATTATAGATGTTTTTTGGTAGTTTAGATTGAGAAGCAGACCAGAATTTGTTTAGCTTTGGTAAGGAGAATTTCGTAACATTCGAGAAAAATGAGCCTTGACAGGTCAAGTGGTTTTGAAGTTTATCCTCTTGTCCAGAACGGAAATCTTTGATAACTTCCTTGTAGAGTTGTAAATATCATACTGAATGTTAGTGCTGTTATTAGTTGATTTCCAAAGCTCTTTTATTGATTCATTGGGAGATGTTTTTAAGGCATTTCGAAGAACTGTTTGACACTGAGTGAATTTGGTAGATGGTGGGAAAATACTTAGACCAAATTTGTTACGGGTTAGAAAGATGTTACTCAATGTTCCAGATACTGGTATTTCCAGCCATTTACGGGTGTATTTGTTTACAAACGGAATCAATATTTTCAGAGACCCAAGTTTTGGACAAGGTAGCAACAGTAAAATGCCAGGATATTTTAGATAAGACGTAGCGACTGTAAAGAAGAAGTTTATTTTTCGGATGTAGTGGTTTAAGGTCAATATCAGACATCAGTTCTGTGATGAGGGAGGTCAGCTCAGACTTGTGTTCTTGGTTGGACATATCAAAATCAAAGTATCTTCCTAAATATCGGAAAGATTCTCCAATTTTAGTAGTTGGGATTAGGTCACTGTTAATTAAGAGTTTAGGTAAATATTGGACTGATTTTGTTAAAGCTTTCTTGATACCAAATGTGCTACATTTGTCAACCCGGATAATCATACTGGACCATTGGCACCAGATACAGAAACGATTTAGAAGATGCTGGTTTTCTGATTCTTGGCCACTAATGACCGCGGCATCATCAGCAAACTGAAACCAGTGGATCGGGTTTAGAAATTGGAAGGAGAAACCAAATTGACGGTACTTATCGGCCTTTATGTGTTGAATGAAAGTGTTGAAGCACATATTAAATAGTAGAGGACTAAGACAATCACCTTGCAGTACACCACGGCCAACAGATATAAAAGGAGTACGAAATTCAGATGTTATTATTGAAGTCTTAAAATCCGTGTATAAACTTTTTATAACAGTTTTGATGTGATTAGGAATGTGATGATAATCAAGGATGGACTGAATTAAATTATGATGAACTTCACCAAAGGCATTCTTGAGGTCAAGTAGAGTGATGACAAGGGAACGTTGTTTTATCCTAGCTTTGTTGATAATATTGGTCATCTGAGCTGTGTGTTCTAAAGTGCCAGACAGATTAGGTGTGAAGCCTTTCTGTATATTATGTTCAATAAAGTTATTAGTAACGAGGAAGGAGAATATTGCATTGCGAAGACATGATGTAAATACGTTTAATGGTATTGTTTCCAGAGTGATGGGACGAAAATTTGAGGGGTCATCTCTGTTGCCTTTCTTATGAATAAGTATAGTGCACGCTCGTTTCCATTCAGCCGGTATAGTTCCAGACAACCAAACATTACGTATTATTTCTGTTAGATAAGTTCTTAAAAAAGGACATCGCTTAAAACATATGATAGAGAGTTGATCAAGGGGACAAGGAGAACCAGAGGCCTTCATTCTACGTATTGCATTAGTAACTTGTTGATAAGTTGGAGGGTCAACGTTATAAAAAGTTTATACACAGATTTTTAAGACTTCGATAATTACATCTGAATTCCGCACTCCTTTTATATCTGTTGGCCGTGGCGTATTGCAAGGAGATTGTCGGAGTCCTCTTCTGTTCAATATGTGCTTTAACACGTTTATTCAACATATTAAAGCTGACAAGTACCGTCAATTTGGTTTTTCTTTCAAACTATTAAATACAATTCCACTGGTTCCAGTTTGCTGATGATGCTGCTGTAATTACTGGTCAAGAGTCAGAAAACCAGCATCTTTTAAATCGTTTTTCCATCTGGTGCCAATGGTCGAATATGTTAATCCGGGTTGATAAATGTAGCACTTTTGGCATCAAGAAAGCCATTACAAAGTCAGTACAATACTTGCCGAAACTCCTTATCAACCAAAATCTTATACCAGCAATCAACATTGGAGAATCATTTCAATACTTAGGACGCTACTTTGATTTTGACATGTCGAATCAAAATCATAAGACTGAGCTGGCTACTCTCGTTGATGAACTAATGTCTGACATTGACTCAAAACCACTTCACCCAAAAAATAAACTTCTCCTGTATAGTCGCTACGTCTTATCCAAATTATCCTGGCATTTCACCGTTGCTACACTGTCCAAAACTTGGATTTCTGAAAATATTGATTCTGTAATCAACCAATACATCCGTAAATGGCTTGAAATACCAATATCAGGAACACTAAGTACTATATATCTAACACGTAACAAATTTGGTCAAAGTATCTATCCTCCATCAGTAAAATTTATTCAATGCCAAGCTGCTCTACGCAAAGCCTTAAAATATTCTCCAAATGAAGCAATTAACGAACTGTGGAAATCCACTAATAATCATACTAATATTCAATACGACGTCTATAACTCTACTAAAGAAGTTCTGAAAGATTTCCGTTCTGGGCATGAAGATAGACTTCAAAACCACTTGACTTGTCAGGGATCCTTTTTCTCTAACGTTACACCTTATCAAAGCTTAACAAGGTGTGGTCAACTGCTCAATCAAAACTGCCAAAAAACATTTATAACTTTACTATACGTTATGTGAACAATTCTACTCCGACACGCAAAAACCTTCACAGATGGGGAATATCTTCAAGTCCAGAATGCTCCTTTTGTCTGAGCCCAGAAACACTACTACACGTTGTTGCTGGTTGTCAATCGTATCTTGAACGCTTTACATGGAGGCACAATTCAATTCTTAACTTTCTTGCAAATACCTTACAAACTGTTAACGGTTCAAACCTCTTTGTCGATCTGCCTGGATTCAAAAGCCCATCTATCCTAACTGGTGACACGTATCGTCCAGATTTGCTATTGCATTGTTCAAACGGCCGTCTTTATGTTCTCGAACTTACTGTTGGTTTTGAATCAAACCTCCAAAACAACGTCAAACGGAAAGAAGATAAATATAGTGAACTAGTAAAACAGCAAAGTGAACATTTTAATGATGTGAAATTTATAAATCTCTCCATGAGCTGCCTAGGTGTTTTTGCGAATGAGTGTTCTACTTTTTTAGATATGCTAGATAAGGTTGGTCTTGATAACAAGCACCAAATGTACTGCGTAAGGAAAATGATGACTATTGCTATCAGAACTACGTATTACATTTTCTGCTGCCGAAATAAGGAATGGGGAAATCCCGAATTATTAGCTTTTTGAAATATTTGTATATAAATTTGCATGTTTTATTATATAGTCATTAGTTGTTATTATATATTATTAGTTGTGATTCAATTAGCCAATTGTAAATTACCTTAATAAGCGAGATTTATAATTGTATATGTATTATTATTATATTTAGTGGGGTTATGCAATAACCAAGGTTACCAGCTAGGTAACCGCGCGTCGTTCGTTATATTGGTGCAGACGTAGGTCGGGGGTGGTTATTGGGAGACTGGGACGGCTCAATGGCACATCATTAGTACATACGTACGACAAGCAGTCAGACGTACATTCTGTTGATTCAGTTTGCTATTGTTGTATCTTGAGAAACTCTTTATATGGTGCAATTAATTCTTCAAGTGAAGCAGGATCAGCTACAGCTTCAGGACTCTGTTGTTGATTCTCCAATACTTTGGTGGGGTTCACACTTGGCTTCTGTGCAATGCCTGTAGCTAGGAATACGGCTCTTTCTTGTCATTCAAATTAGGAACCACAAAGGCTGAAGCGTTCGGATTCAGCGATGACGTGGTAGCTTGGGTGGTTGGTGAACAGGCACTAATTGAACTTCGATCGAAAATTACATTTGAGTAATATTTAACATTAATGGCTTCGATATTGCTAGCACCGTCAATTAGCTCTTACTCATTCTTCAACTTATCTTAAAGTGCCTCTATGGCCTGTGGGGTCTTTACATATTTAAATAATTTAGGTTAAAAGAAAATGTTTCCCGAAATTGTTTCTCAAAAATATTAAATCCCCTCCCATTGACAGCGCTCCGAAGTTGGCCAAATCAGCCCAAATCGCGCCATTTTGAAAGTTAACCGTTTGTCTTGGGCCTGGGCTCAATTGATAGATCTACGTCACAGTCGGAACGGAAGTCAGGCCATAAGACAATCCACCAAAATAAAACGGACAGATAATCTTCGATCTGCGCGCAGTTTATAGAAATAATTTTGAAATAGAGACTTGCCGAAACTGTATTCGTGGAGCGACTAATAATTTAAAGGTAAGTACATTAGATTATTTCTGTATTTTCATTAAATAGTGAGTTAAATTGCAGACTTTTGATGTTGTCATTGTTAAAATGGCGCATGTAACAATCATTTCCGAAACATGCAGTCAAAACTAACCCTGTAACTCAAAAATAAACATGTTTTGTGCTTTTTGGTCGCAATATTTGGAATCCCAAGTGGAATATCTACAAAACTGTCGGTAATTTTACATCAGTTTACTCGCCTATTTGACAAAAATGCTCATTGGTCTGACGAGTACGACATCATCGCCATTGTTATTGTTGAAGCTCGCAGCATAGAAAATCCAGAATATATTGTCTTCTGGATTGTCTATGCTTGCAGTCAAGACTAACCCTTGCCTCAGAATCTTGTGTGCACAGTTTGCAAAACTGACTCTATTTGTAAACCAGCATAATATGTTACATATGTAATCTACTATAACCTAATGTCTACATGTATGTGCATGTACAGTATATCTAACTAATACGATATCAATTTTATCAATTTTATTATTTGCTGCTTTAAGCCTTCTAATCCTTGACTATCAAACTGTTGAATAACTTTATCAAGAATTATAAGTGTCCAGGAATGATCTTTGTAAACAGTCACTGACTTTGTTATCATGGGATCCTTGGCACAGTCTTTCTTTCTTTGTTGCAAGTAAACAACTCTTAAAGATTCTTCATCACCTTTCACTAATGTCCAACCAAAAGGAAGACCAAGGCTATTAATGGTGTTAACTAAGTCTTTAAGGATTTATGGTTGGATAACTGTTTATAGGTGCAGCAAGTGGTTGACATCTGTTGTTGTCTCCAGTGCAATTGCTGTTGGTATTATCCAAATAGCTTGTTCTGTCATTAAGTATTTCACCCATTGAAACTGGTACCAAGGCAGGGGGACTGTCTCTGTCTGAAAAAGGAGAAACATTAAAAGCAATTTCATTTAATGTACCACAATTGAATTTTTTTTATTGTTTGGATAGTCATCATTAAGGTATTATACTATACCTAGTAACATTGCTATAAAGTAATAGTATAAACCAACTAGTGGACTATTGTGCACCTCACTGACAGTGACTATCTACGAATAGAACTTTAGAATATGGATGCCATACATGTATGTTCTGTATGTGTGCGAGTGTGTCTATATATATATATACTAAACTGAACAAAGAGAATGGACAAGGATATTAACAATATAATGCAAGAAATTAAAGTTTGTATCTCCAATCCTGTCATTTAAAATATGAAGAAAAAGTTAGCAATCTTTTATGTATAAAGATATTTAACGATGTGTTTTGTCCATATCTATATGATAAAGCTTAAAATATAATTATAAGCTTTCTTTTCTTAATATATACAATACTGTACATGCTGGATTATCACATAATATTTATACAATTTAAGATGGAGTATTTAGGCTACTGTAATTTACCTGCATATTGGTCTCCTTATTTTCCATAGTGGTACAATAATTTGGCTTCCAAATGGCTTCTTCTTTAGAAAGAAATTTTTTTTCATTTAGTAGCCCCTTTTGTAAGGCATCTTTAATAAAATTGATATGGTATTAGTTAGATTTTCTGTACATGCACATACATGTAGACATTAGGTTATAGTAGATTACATATGTAACATATACTGCTTCACAAATAGAGTCAGTTTTGCAAACTGTGCACACAAGATTCTGAGGCAAGGGTTAGTCTTGACTGCAAGCATAGACAATCCAGAAGACAATATATTCTGGATTTTCTATGCTGCGAGCTTCGACAATAACAATGGCGATGATGTCGTACTCGTCAGACCAATGAGCATTTTTGTCAATTAGGCGAGTAAACTGATGTAAAATTACCGACAGTTTTGTAGATATTCCACTTGGGATTCCAAATATTGCGACCAAAAAGCACAAAACATGTTTATTTTTGAGTTACAGGGTTAGTTTTGACTGCATGTTTCGGAAATGATTGTTACATGCGCCATTTTAACAATGACAACATCAAAAGTCTGCAATTTAACTCACTATTTAATGAAAATACAGAAATAATCGAATGTACTTACCTTTAAATTATTAGTCGCTCCACGAATACAGTTTAAAAATCTTGATGGCAAGTCTCTATTTCAAAATAATTTCCATAAACTGCGCGCAGATCGAAGATTATCTGTCCTTTATATTTTGGTTGCAAGGCAAGTTCCGTTCCGACCGTGACGTCACACAGTAAACTCGCACCAGGTCCCTAACAGGCACGGTCACAGTTACAGAGATGCCAACTTTGGAGCGCTGTAGCCATCCTCGTACCCAGGGTCTTATCTCCGCTCCCCCGCCCACCGCTGCGAAAAGACCCTGGTTGGGGCTGGTCACGTGTCTCCCAGAATATGGGAGATAACAAACTTTTCTTGTCAGGGTCGGGTGGTTGTTTTGAAAATTTGTCGCAGTACCTCGAATCAAGAATATTTACAATATCAAGCTCTGAATATCGAGGAAAGCTCATTACGCAAATTAAACACTCCATGGATAACAATCTGGTGTTATTGAATTACAATTCTGAACTTCTACAAAAGCTTTCCGTTGTTCAATCCGACGAGCAGCGAGATTCTGTATTCTTCGAATGGATTTCTCCAGTCATCACTCATCAGCGATCTGATATTAGCGGCCTGAAGATTTTAAATTTTACAGTAAGCGGATTTAAATTTCCTTACAATCAACTGAATCAAGACTATGCGAAATTCACAAATTCTTTTGGTTGACAATCGTTTGAACCTCCATTCGAAAGAAAGTGTGGAAATTATCCCACTGCATTTCTTGCAAGGGCCAACGCTCGCGGAATTCATATACAGATTCAACACCTTGGGCTTGCAGCTGTCAACAAGGCTTTACATCCTTATTCTGTGCTTTAGAAATTCCAAGAGGTTAGTTCATTACATTTACTATTTCTTTAATTTCTACATCGCATACAACAATTTCATGCCGTTTCGTAACGTGCAGCGGCGGGCCGGTGTGCACTTATACTTGAACTATATTGCTGATTTTTAAACTGAGCCAACCTTTTTTAATAACATTCATCATAATTCATAAAGGGAGCCACAAGCTCATGTTGTCAACTGTTAATTGCTAACCTCAGTTTCACTAAAGTTGTCTACCTATCAGTATCGCGTTTTACTTACTATTGTTAACATTTTACAGTATTATTATGTCGCGCTCTGAACGTTGCTTGTTCAAGTTTTTCTTGTCACTGTATTTAATACAGAATTACAGCCAAAACTCACCACTGAATCCGCAGCGCGAATGTTATACAGTTCTATGTTTCCTAAATTATGGAAAATACTTCGTTATAAACGTTAAATTCCGAAAGATCCAAATTATGGCATGACCACCGTTCAATATATTTTAATAAATATGTTTACTTCGCCGTTCAGACTCCTTAAACAACTCAGGCACATTTGTATTACCTTTAAATATCACCATGATCATGTATTCTATAAATGTTCATGTAGTTTACTGATATTGTCTTTGTTTTTTAGGCAACCGTTTCGTATAAACGCAAACAGTCAGACGCGCGCAACGAAACGCTTGAAAACATTGACAGTTGGCACATAAAAACAACAAAGGCAAAGCGGCGGGACAAGCGACTAACAAAAAATTGGCGGTGTTTTCGGGTAGACTTCGACGAATAAAACCCAAGGCGCTAATCAACCGGAGAGATTTACACGTATTTTACTATTTCAAAAAGCCAATCGAGACATAGGGGCCTTCAAGTTCAGGACGGCGACTTCTGTTTCTACATACAGTTTACAGCATCGCACAACACTGAGTAAACCGACGTAAATAAACATCGATTTGGGCATGCACTCTGAGTCTGGCTTTCTTGACAGTTATAAAACGTACACCTTGTCTTGTCAGAATAAAATAAATCCATTATAAAAACATTGTCTTTTCGTTTTCAGTTTAGCCACGTTTCTAAATAACCCACACCCAGTAAGTTATATTTTTGCCCTCCAAACACGTGACCAGCCCCAACCAGGGTCTTTTCGCAGCGGTGGGCGGAGATAAGACCCTGGGTACGAGGATGCGCTGTAGCTGGGCGGGGATTAATTATTTTTGAGAAAAATTTTCCGAAAACATTTTCTTTTAACCTAAGTTATTTAAATATGTAAAGATCCCACAGGCCATAGAGGCACTTTAAGATGATTGACATGATGAAGACAATTGTGAATTGTCAGCCGCTTTAACTGATCAACTATAACTCGGTCACTTGCAAAAGGAAAAGCTATTCAAACAAGGAGATAGTATATGTTCTTTGATATACTGTGGCCCTTTCTTGTGTCTCTAGTCTAAGTCAAACTTCCTAGGTACTGATGTCAACACGGCATTTTTTCGCATCTGTAATAAATTCGTCTATTCTGTCTTCATGGATAAACCTTGTCAGCAACAATACTAATGAATTCACCAATACCGTCGGAAAACACATCAACCCAACTCGATCAAAGGCAAAACGAAACTCGAAAAAACCGAGCACGCGACATGCCTTTACACAGTTTACAGTTTCGCATGGCCTGACGGGATGATGCAATAATGCAATTTTGTGTGGCGAAAAAATAATAAACGGAGCCGAAACCTAGACTCGTTCTACCATAGGTAGCCCGAGTAATAAAACAAAAAAAGAGGAAGGACCATCACAGGCGTCAGAGTTGGGCTCTCTGTGGCAGATCTTGCAGTTGTCACGGCCGACAACGAGGGTATTCGCGAAGCTAGTGAACGAAAATTTTGGGGACCGCCTTTCATTTATATTCTAATACACTTCTTTTCTTTGTTTTTATTTCACGGTAATGTCTGAGTAATGGTATTTGGGATTGAAATAACATTTATACTACGCAAGCTCTGATTGGTCATTAACCGCGCAGGATCAGATGATCTAAACACTGAAATCGAAAGCACTTTTGTCGTATTTATAAAAGTAAAAAAAGGTTGAAATATACAATGTATTATAGCCATAAATAAACAATAAGAAGGCATGTGTAAGGGCTAGAACTGTGAGAAGCTTAAACAAAATGAACAAGTTCAACAAATGCACGGGACGAAAAGTTAGATTTGCAATAGATTTGCATGCTTGCAAATTTATTGCAAATTTAATAAACTAAATTTGCACAACTTTGCACATGTGTATTTTCAACTTTGCACTTAATCAAATTTGCATCATCTTTACCCATAACTTTGCATCCATGCAAATTTAAATCAAAATTTGCAATAGATTAGCACATAGTGCAAATTTAGTGCAAATATGACAACTAAATTTGCACAACTTTGCGCATGTGTATTTTCAACTTTGCAGATTAAAAGTTTGCAACAAATTGGCACACATATTTGCATACGAAAAATTCAATTGCAGATCTGTAGTTAAATTTGCATTAACTTTGCAATATAGTGCAAATTTACTGCAAATATAACGTTACACAAATCAAATTTGCACATGTGTTTTTTCATCTTTGCATAGTCCGGATTTGCAACAAATTTGCACACACATTTGCATATGAATATTTCAATTGCAAATCCGTAGTTAAATTTGCATTAAATTCGCACTATAGTGCAAAGTTACTGCAAAGGTAATACGCCAAAATTGCACAAACTTGCAATACAATAATTTACAACGTCTTACGTTTTGAAGATTTTATAAAGAGATTTACCATAGAGATTTTTAACAAAATAAATATCAGTCTTCCTTTAGATTACGATTGTTTTGAGTGCATTTGGTGTCAAAATTTATGTTGGTAAAGGTACTTAAATAATTTGTACAATATATATGCTTTAGCTGGTTCTTTCATCACATGTTAACATTCAAACGCCCTAACGTACAACATGCAACGGTTGCCGGCTGGCGATGACCTAAATGTATCTATGTGCTAGAGCCATCTGACATCCCACAAAGGACCAGGCGTAATGCCTAAGCCAGACGCGATATGCAAGTGTACTGTGAGTTGAATGTGCACCAATGCTGGGACAGAAATACTGCAGCTCATTGGAGGAATCAAGCGCCTCATACATGAATGTATGACTTTCAAGCGAGCACAAGCACAAAGTTCTCTAAGGACAGCTGAGCTTGACAAGTTATGAAGACAACCACAATCTTTCATTAATTCTAAGAATCTATATTTTTCTTAACAATGCCACATTCTTCATTTTCAAAGAGTGCAGCGCAAATAACTAACTAAAAACTGCTTATTTGTTACACAAATCAAATTTGCACATGTGTCTTATCATCTTTGCGTAGTCCGGATTTGCAACAAATTTGCACACACATTTGCATATGAAAAATTCAATTGCAAACCTGTAGTTAAATTTGCATTAAATTTGCAATATAGTGCAAATTTACTGCAAATGTAAGGTTACACAAATCAAATTTGAACATGTGTTTTTTCATCTTTGCATAGTCCGGATTTGCAACAAATTTGCACACACATTTGCATATGAAAAATTAAATTGCAAATCTGTAGTTAAATTTGCATTAAATTTGCAATATAGAGCAAATTTACTGCAAAGGTAATACACCAAAATTGCACAAACTTGCGCCAGTGTTTTTTTATTAACTTTGCTGATTTAAATCTGCACATAAATTTGCTATGAAAATTTTTGGTGAAAATTATTAATATTACATATCCAATGTACATGTAACAGTGCAAATTAATCAAAATACAATAATTTAGAACGTCTTACGTTTTGAAGATTTCATAAAGAGATTTGTCATAATTTTAACAATATAAATATCGATCAGTCTTTCTTTTCTAAATCCTCTATTTTATTAACGAGAGATCTTGTGTTTGAAAGGAACAAAGAGGGCAAAGAAACCCTTGATGAATGAACAGATGCAGTTTGCATATTGGAGACTGGCATATCGGTACAAGGGATTGGTGTTAGATTGCACAGATTACGGTTTCTCCCTACTATATTACCAAACGTGCGAAGCGCATTATCGGAAGGATGAGTAACTCGGACAGGAACAATGTGTGTCACATCTGAAATCTGAATGAAGAGTATTTAGTTTCTCATCACGTCGGTTGTTCGTGATGGGTTCACATGCCGCGGGATACTGTTCGCAAAACCCGTTCGAAAAAATAACCCATTTCTTTGGTACTGGTTGTTGCTTCGTTTAATTGATTGTTTCTTTACGTCGCTAGGTTTACAGCGTGAATTAGCGTGAAAATATAAAATTGATGACGTCACTGCATGACGTCACTGTTCGGCCTTCTTGGATTCTGCCATATTGAATTTGTGACGTCATTAGATGAACTTATATAACACAAAATTCATGGAATTATATTAAAAATACTAAAGTTAGTCAAATACTCAAGAAGATAAAAAATATATACTATATTTAAGCAGAAATTCGAAAGTTTTACCATAAACGTCATCAAAAACGTGGTTGCTATGGCAACGCTAATCAGTGTAAAAAAAATTTTTACACCCAGAAATGTTCCGCACTGTTTATTAAGCGGGCTCTGTTTATTAAGAGATTCCGGTTTATGTACATTTCAACGATTTCCGCCAAAATATTCAATTAGATTCAAAACCCTGCAAGTGAGACAAGACCCCCTCTCGTCTCCCACCTTTCCGATTTCGCCCGCCTGCCTTTCTCCCGTCAGAAAAAGAAAGGCGAACTTGGAGCAAGTCTAGAAGTTTCTTAAAAAACAGTAAAGCACTTGTGCCCAGACGCATAAATTAATGGCCATGGTGTGCTTTATTATGCAGAAATCAAGATGGTTGATTTCAAGGGAGCGTATTATGGTGAAGTTCGTTTTAAAGAAATTAAAGAACAAAAACGTCATTTAGATGACCAGGCTTCAGGGGTGGCAGGGCACCTCAGCCCTAGAGCCGGGTGGAGCACCTAGAGTTACGCCACTTAGTCTGTGCGCACAATTTGAACATCAAAGGTACACTATAGTAACCTAAGAAATGTTTGCGCCAAAACACAAATAGTTGAAAATATTGCTTGGATCAACCGCTGTAAAATATATGAAACATTGCACTCCGGAATACAAACATTAATTCCAGTTGTTTATAAAAGGGACTTCTTCTCCAATGGCAACACAAATATAACGTTTTCCCCACCCACTTTGTCATACCCAGCTATGAATTTTCTGGAAATTCGTTGGACTGGTATGAACGATGCAGGACCAAAACTCTCAAATACGTTAGCGTACCAAACTTTAGGGGTTCCTCTGGATCTGCCACACAGGAACTGATGAAGGTGGCGCTGAAACCAGCTAACGCGTGCAAAACAAAAGGTACATCTACGAAGACCGAAACAAATGGACTGCTTTTGCAAATGGACTGCTGTCGTATTCGATGTTTCCATGGATGCGTCATCGGAAGTCGTCGGAATAAAGTCGGAGCCTTGTTCATAGTTTTATTGGCCAATCATATCTCCAGAAATTTCCCGCTAAAACACACTAATTCAAGCAAGAAGATGGCGGGTTGGTTTAGTCTAAATGGACACAAGGAAAAAAATCTTTTTTTTATAGTGAGCATCTACAAAAAACGCCGTCATTTGTCATCAAAGTGGTGCCTTAGGAAACCTCTGTTGTTTATCCCATACTATCTGTCTGAATATGTGGATTTTTGAGGTCAAAAAAGCTTGTTAAACACTGCAGTGACGGTACTGTACAAACAAAGACAGAAAACGAAGATTGATCACGACAAACGACGCCAAAAAGTTGAAGAAATCGCGTTACTTTGATAAAAAGAGGTTAGTAAACTGAAGGAGTGTGAACTATTAGTAATCTGTATCTTAGATTAAATTCCAGTATTCCACAACGGGATAAATAGCGTTTGCATCATCGAACTCTTCGAAAAATATAAATTTTGACAGTGTTTGACCCATACATCAAATATCTAAGTTTGG
>JAWNZC010000120.1:0-65000 GCA_035771165.1 Paragorgia papillata | reverse complement strand
ATTGTATTGTATTGTATTGTATTGTATTGTATTGTATTGTATTGTATTGTATTGTACTCTACTGCACTGCACTGCACTACACTGCACTGTATTGCACTGCACTACACTGTACGTAACTACACTGTATTTTATTTGTACTGTACTGCATTGTTTTTTTTATTGTTATTGCATTGTATTGGAGTGTTATAAAGTTTTGTATTGTATAGTTTTGCAGTGTATTACATTTATTGCATTGCAATGAGGACTGTGTCACATTGCATGGTTTTGCATTACATTGCATTGCATTGTATTGTATTACATGCATTGTATTAGAGTGCATTGCATTGAAATACATTATTTTGAAAATATTACTGTAACTTTGCAGGTCTCTCTAATTCAAAATCTTAAATTTTCATGTACTTTTTTAGGTTAGAGTATATTCTAGAAAACCAAACAAACAAAAAGACAGAAAGATATAATTTTATTCTACTAACTATATTTAACAAGTAAGTAGAAAAATATGTTTATTTTTAATGTGACTTATTTATAAATTATAGAATATGATTTTATATGTTGTTCTGTATAAGTATTGTAAAGTCTGCCCAGTGGGCAGTATCCAGTACAATTCTGCTATCTGGCAGAGTCTGGTATTTGGTAAAACAGTTTATAGTTTTAAAGGACTGCCTCCCTTCCCTTGCCTTAATTGTTTTGTCTTGCCTCATTTTGCCTTGGAACTTGCCTTGCAGGTTACCTCACTTTGCCTAATTTACTTCTCAGGTAATGTTATGCATTTGCATTGCAATTTGGATTGATTCGAATTAATACATTGTAACTTTGCAAGTATATTTATTTTGTATCATAACTTTTCATGTGTTATTTCTAGACCACAGTTTAACTATAGACCACCAAACATAGAGACTGAAAGATATTTACAAGTATAGACAAGTAAGTAGAAAAGAACAATTTATATTTATTTTATGCACTACTGTATACTATACCTATTTATAAATAGATGAAATCTATATATTGTCTTGTCTTGCATCTTGTTTTGTTTTGTTTTGTTTTGTTTTGTTTTGTTTTGTTTTGTTTTGTTTTGTTTTGTTTTGTTTTGTCTTGCATCATGCATCTTGCCTTGCATCTTGTTTTGCATCTTAAATTGTCTTGCATCTTAAATTGTCTTGCATCTTAAATTGTCTTGCATCTTGTCTTGCATCTTGTCTTGCATCTTGTCTTGCATCTTGTCTTGCATCTTGTCTTGCATCTTGTCTTGCATCTTGTCTTGCATCTTGTCTTGCATCTTGTCTTGCATCTTGTCTTGCATCTTGTCTTGCATCTTGTCTTGCATCTATTATTATTATTATTATTATTATTATTATTATTATTATTATTATTATTGTTGTTATTATTATTATTATTGTTATTATTGTTATTATTATTTTTATTATTATTATTATTATTATTTTTATTATTATTATTATTATTATTATTATTATTATTATTATGATTATTATTATTATTGTTATTATTATTATTATTATTATTATTATTATTATTATTATTATTATTATTATTATTATTATTATTGTTATAATAAGTGAGATTTACAATTGTATATGTAAGAACTAAATTTAATCAATAAAGTTTCCATTATTGTTATTATTATTATTATTATTTTTATTATTATTATTATTGTTATTGTTGTTGTTGTTGTTGTTGTTGTTGTTGTTGTTGTTGTTGTTGTTGTTGTTGTTGTTGTTGTTGTTGTTACTATTATTATTATTATTATCATTATTATCATTATTATTATCATTATTATTATCATTATCATTATCATTATCATTATCATTATCATTATCATTATCATTAACATTAACATTATCATTAACATTATCATTAACATTAACATTATTATTATTATTATTATTGCCACACTCATTGTAATTGACATTGTTATTACAAGCAAAAACGTTTTAACCATGGTGAATGGTTATACTGGATAGTTGTAAAAAGAACTGTTCAAAACTTTGTAAAGTAATAAGAATAATAGTAGACATGAAACAAGAGAATAGATACTAGCCTGAAAACACCTTGCATTTTGGCAGTACTCTCTTCCGAAAAAAGCATTTTTGCAGACCGCTTTTCTTATGGAGGTATGCCGAAATGCATCAAGCTTTCTTCTAGTAAATATTTACTAATTTCATTTCTATTATTATTCTTACTGTAATACGAAGTTTCGAACAGTTCTTTTCAGAACTGCCTCGTATATCCATTCACCATGCTTAAGTTAAAACGTTTTTGCATGCAATATTTAAAGTGCATATATTTTTTTGATTGGAGCAACCTTTATTGCTTGAATAGAGATTTTTGTTTTTAAAATGGTAATGAGATGACGACAAAGTAGTCATCATTATCTATACAATATTTATTTACAGGAGAGACATGACCCAATTCTTCCATTAATGGTGTGTTTGAACAACATGTTCTATATTGTCATGAGATTTTCCACAAAAATTCTCAGGTAGTTTATCTCACCAAAAAAAGAAAGAAAGCCAAATGCCTACATAGACGTCATCTCATTACCATACTAGAAATGGGAATCGCCAAAAAAACATGCATTGAAGAATAGCTCCAAACAAAAAATATTTCACTGAACAACTGTTTGCTCTATGTAGAACGTATTCAGATGATAAAAAATTTGGCTTTATGTGCACTTTAAATTTGTCACTACGTATACGACAAAAATACTGTTTTGTTACATTACCATTGTTATTTTTTACTATTATTCTTATTTATAACTTTTGTTATATAGAAACTTCGACGTCGCATAGATACTTTAAACAAATCTTCAACGTGGCCAGAGACAGAAAAGGTCGAAATAAGGAGGGGGCTGATACAGGAGGCAATGTCTCCAGAAAATAGCGAGGAGGAGGCGTTCTGAAAGATTTACAAACCTTTTGAACAGCCTGGACAGAAAATGGATGAGAAAATGCTCGGCCAAAGCAAGGTCATTGGTCAAAAAGCGCTATGTTGGCGATGCTGTGACCAAACATGTCCCGGATGATATTCCGGATTGGATGCAAAGAAGGGCTTAATTACCTGAAACTTACTTTTTGACTTAACAATTATAATTTTGTTAAACCTGCATATTAAAACAGTTTTATTATATATGTTAAGTATAATATATTGTTATACTTTTTAAATCACTTTCTAAAATGGAAAAATTATTAAAACTGGGGGGAAATTTTGATGAAAATATTGAGGGTCACCGACTTCCTTTTATAAATAAATTTGGTTTAATGGTGATTTTACGCCATTTTAAAACGTCATTGTTACCATAGCAACGGTCTCTACAATTTTTGTAGTTACAGTATTTGGTGCCAAACTGTATTTTCACTTGTTGGATTAACTTTCATTGCCCTAAAATACATGTATTTATACTTTATTGCAGACCAAACTTACATTCCTCGGTATTAAAAGTAACTGTACTGAGCCACCTTAAGTTTAGTGCTAAAAAGTACTTAGTAAATGTAGTAAAGTTCATTTTATAACTATAACTATTGTAATCCATTTCAAATACTTAATATATTTGGGTCAATTTTGCTCATATCTTTGAATAAAAAAAGTTATTTTTTAGAACAAAATATTACCTAATATGTCATATATAGTGTAAACAATGCTTTAAATTTGAACTGCATATTATTCATCATATAAGTTCGTTTTCGCAAAACATTAGCAAACAATTTGGCAATCATTACAAATCTAAAATAATGCAATAATTTTGTACTGTTTTTTTAACTTAATTCAAAGTTCATTTTTGCAACAAATAAGCATATAATTTTGCAATCATTGCAACTTCGTTAATATTCATCAATTTTGCACTTTTTAAACATCATGCAAAATTCGTCTTTGCAACAAATAAGCATATAAATTTGCGATAATTGCAAATTTATAAATATGCATCAAATTTGCACTGTTCTTTGAATATATTGCAAAGTTCGTCTTTGCAACAAGTAAGCATATAAATTTGCGATTATTGCAAATTTTTAAAAATGCATCAAATTTGCACCGTTCTTTGAATATAGTGCAAAGTTCGTCTTTGCAACAAGTAAGCATATAAATTTGCGACAATTGCAAATTTATAAATATGCATCAAATTTGCACTGTTCTTTGAACATCATGCAAAGTTCATCTTTGCAATAAATTTGCATATAACTTTGCATCCATTGCAATCGCGGCATTTGCAACTTTGCAATCGGTGCAAAGATACTGCAAAACTCCAAATTTGCACAAGTGCAAATATGGCAAAGATGGACAAATATGAAATTTGCATCAAATTTGCACATAAATTTGCAAACATGCAAATCCAATTTTTCGTCCCGTGGCTTAACTCGAGTTAAGGTAATTCCTCAGTTTCGCATTACGCAGCTTTTCTGGGCATAATTCTGCAATATTAATTCAAGATGTATCCAAGAGTTAGTGACGAAAACACATAAAAATATCACTAAGGAGGCTAAATCGGCTAATAATAACTTTGACAAGAAGATACTAACTTAATTATTGGTTTATTACGAGTTCGGTGATCCCAACTTTTTTTTGTAATTTTACTATGAACATATTACATATATCACAAACTTTAATACTGGGGAGTTTCAGCAACTTTTCATTTCTGGAAGAATTACTGAGGAACTACTTTAATAAGCATTTGTTGAACTTGTTCTTTTTGTTGAAGCTTTTCACAGTTCATGGCCTTGCACTTGCCTTCTTTTTGCTTATTTATAGCGTAGAAAAACACGGTGATTAATGCTAATGAAACAAGCGAAAAGGTGTGATCAGTTCACGTTTTAAAAGCGACGAAATAAAATTGTATATAAATACCTCTTGTGTTCTTGCCTGGTAAACTCACTTGGTAAAAGAAAAAACTATCGACAGAGAGCAAAATGTCCACGAGCTCTCGGCATAAATCCAAAATATTCCCGATGAAAAGGCTAGCTTTCTTTTTCGGAGTTTTAGATCGTGTCATGCAGAGTAGCTTTTTACGGTCAACGATGTTTTAAAACATGATCCAAACGCTGAGATGGCTGGTTAAGGTAGTTGCAAAATACTTTTCACTGTTTTCAATATTCATAGTTTACATTTTTTACCTAATTTTGTCTCTTTTATTTGGCAAAACAAAGCCAAAACATGTTTCAGCTTGTCAGCTTCTCCATTTCGCCTGTTCATTGCAAACGTCATCAATCAAAGTGTTAGAAATAAGTCTGCATGTGATTGGTTGTTCAGTCAGCAAAGAAAATGAGGAAATGAGTGATTGGTAGTTGAGAAATTTCGAGAATTTGTATTTTTACCATGTTTTTGTTGACTAAATATACCGTTTTTTAAAGTCAGTTATTTTATAAAACAAATACCAAATGGTTTTCCGTGCAGGATACTCTGATCCAAACACATGGGAAGTTGCTCGACGTTTGAAAAGCTAAAAATTGGATCAGAGCACCCTGCACAGAAAATCATTTTGTATTTCTTCAATTAGATCAAGTTTGTGCACTGACTTTAGATATGTTTAAATTTTAGGTGAGCACAAGCGTTGATAGTTTATAAATATATATATATATATATATATATATATATATATATATATAAGGGAGTTATGGTTCACGAAATGTTAGAGAGTGCTCAATACCATATATAGATAGAGCAAGATACAAAGTATAAAGTATAGTTTTATCTTAAAGTCTTCGCTACCAGAGGTTTCACCCTAAACGGGATCATCAGGCGACTGAAAAATATCGGTTAGTGGGCTGCTTAAATGCGTTAGTTGGGGCGTGGGTGTGGGCGTCGAAACGTCCGGCGGATTCAATTGGAGCGTGGGTGTGGGCGTCGAAACGTTGCGCGCATTCCTTTGATTGTTTAGGTTGTTGATCCGAAATCTATTTTTGTGCCGACACGTCGAAACTATTTCTGATCTTTTGTTTAGTAAGAGTTGTTTGTCTGCCTTCATGATGAAAAGTTTTTCGTCCAAACATAAATTGCATCTTTTTGATCCTCCCGTGTAGGAAATTGAGTGTTTTAGTATAGACCAGGTTATGTCGAAACTTTGGTTTTTTTCTTTTAGATTCCAAATGTATTTCGAAAGTTCCGTCTCATTTGAATACTTTTATATATATATATATATATATATATATATATATATATATATATATATGCGATACATACATAATGAAGGAACTTTACTCTTGGCGTTTCCCGGTTAAAGTAACTAGCATGAGAGAGTTTAGTACATTAGTACAGCACTTAAGAACTATAGTACATCTATAGTTTTGAAATGTTTATATACAATAATAGTGATTCTGACTAAATTATTGGAGTGCACAAAACTGTTAATAGGAAAATTATAGTGACCTATACGAAATTTAAAATAAAGAATAAGATCTTTTAGTTCGTGCCAGTATGGTAATACATGGTAGCAGATTAGTCTTTTCAGACGATCGTTGTATTATACATACCGTTTCTGCTAGTTTCTGCTAAATTTTTTTTGAAAGTATTTAGCGCTATATCGAGGAAAATTGAAAATTCTCTGACTCAGCCCCCCTCCTCGGCTGGAGGACACTTAGTGTCTTTGTCTACTTCATGTAGCCTGAACGAAACTGTTCATACGGTAGGGATAGAGAGGGATTTTATTTACAAATGTGGATAATTAGACTACGTCAAAATGGCCGTCTACGTCGAAATAACGAGCACTGATTAGACAAAGACAACAGAGGTACGTCGGAAGTAGATAGTCTACGTCGGAAGTAAAATATTTTGACGTTCTTGGCTTTTGATTGGCTAGCAAAGGATATTTCGACGTACACGGACTACGGCAAGAGTGCAAGACTACGGCATAACTAAGCTATCTGAGCCGGCAGTCAAACTTCTGCTTGAGACTGTCACGGAACTTGTAGAGAATTCTCTACACTACAGAGTGGAAACGATGAATATTTGTTGAAGACGATCTGTTGCGATTTGACAAAGAAGCTCTAATCGTATGGTTTCCTCGTGGGTCAAGAGTTTTCGGCGCAGATATTTGGCAAGACATTACATCGGGATATCGACGCGGAGGCATATATTCCTCAGTAATGCTAAAGCTGTTTGTTGAAAGAAAGTTAAGAAACGTTGTATTGCTTTAATAAGGTGAGTTTTAAGTTTAAGTCTTTAGTTCCTCAGACTTGTGCAACCGTGAAAAGCGTAAATTATTTAAATTAGATGGGATATGTAGAGCTCTCGAGTATATTATGAATAATTCATAATTATTGAGATAATGAGATGTGTTACAAATATAAGTAATCCATCACTGAATATTATAATTAAATCTTACTGTAGCCGAAAGTTTGTAGCAATTTTAGATCAATAGCAACAGAATGTAAATCATTTTTCCAATTTAAAAAAAAATGTAAACAAAATTCATTTATTAAAAAAAGGCAGCAATTAGGTTTATATATTATTTCATCATATATTATATATATAGTATATGTGAAATAGTAAAATGTACTTTAAACAAAACAATTTTCTAGGCTATATCCGAGCTAGCATATTCATCTCTTCTCTATACCAACAATGTTATATTATGTTAATATGACAGTAAATACCTTATTGGGTTTATTATGCAACATCGATAATTTAGATGTTGTGTAGTGTGCTCGAGGGGGTATATATTGTCCATAGTTTGTTAATTATTAATGTATACACCAAACAAGCAAATTTTGAATTTTGCTTTCTTGTAGATTCCCCATCATTGTAAATTATTATTTTCTTCTTTCATATCTATTTGTACTATCTATATTATCTTGCAATGAAATAAAGTATTTATATATACAGTATATATATATATTTCTGGGGGGAAAAAGAGAAAAAAAAGTACTTGGTAGTTACTAATTAGTATGTATGAGTATGACTTGGAATGATGTAGAGAGGCATGAGCTCCTCTATGTCCACAAAATGTCCTATATGGTCTATTCATAATTCTTCTTCTAATCAGACAGTATCTGGTGCCTCAAAACCAGACAGCTCAGGGTAGATAAGGGGTAAAGTATTAAGTAGTTAAGAATTAATATGACTAGGACGATGTAGAGAGATAAGCTCCTCTATGCCCATGAAATGTCCTATAATTATGGTCTATTCATAATGCTTCTTCTAATCAGACAGTGTCTGGCTAGTATGTGTTAAGGCTAGTATCTGGTGCCCCAAAACCAGACAGCTTGGCAGCTCCGGGATTGCAGCAAGTGGCTGCAATTGACCTTACAAAATATGTTGGAGCCTTGGCTGTCCATGTTGGATTCACTGTACAACAGTGATTCATAGGCATGCTGATGAGCTCTGACATGGAGCAAAACAGTCCTAAAAAGTTCTCTCCAATAATGATAAAACAATACAAAAGCACAAGTCCTTAAAAAATCATAAAATGTTGTATAAAAAACACAAGTTAAAACTGTAAGATTTTGCTAAATAGTCTTGCCAGAATGCAAGAAATGCCATTTCAGGGAACCTTTTTTTCCGGGGGGGGCATGCCCCCGCACCCCCCTAGAAATAATATTTCCGGATTTTGACGTACTCTGAAAAATTCCTGGATCCGCCCCTGGTACAGACCGAACAAGCGAGGTCAATAAGTAGTTTATTATATGGCCATAAATCTTGTGAACGTTCTGTGAAAACTCGATCCATCGTTCTTGCGAACTAAACGAAAATGGCAGACATTTTCCCATTTTTAAAGTACTTTCCGTTGAGCTAGAATCCTGAACTTTCTACCCCAAATAGTAACTTTCAATTGCTTTTGTTTGACATATTGCTCAAGAACGTACGTTAAGTAGTTTGAATAAAAAATCATCTGGAATTCTAATACTTGTGAGAAGTAAATGTTAATTTACGAACAATGTCACGAACGTTTTGGACATTTTAAAAACTTTCACAAAACGTGGAAACTCGAACTATACATCAAATGAAAGCTTATAAAATTTCTAACAACATACCTGCACGATATATTTTAACAAATGGTGGTTCTGAAATTATAATCCATCTTGTTTCCGATATACTGACATGACTGCCATTTTGTTTATAAAATTACGGTCCCGAACGGCAGATTCCGCTCTGAGCGGGCGGATACGGGAAATATCCGACCGCTTATGAACCAATCAAATTACAGGATTTCCGTATTCGGACCTCTCAGCGCTGCTGCCATTTAATAAGGTCACTTATTGCATGTGGCTCATTGTTCTGAATAGAGAGGAGATTTACGCTGAAAGCGTGGCTTCCAAATAAATAAAACCCAACGAAAAGGTTTGAGTCCATCTGGGTCGCATATAGACTTTCCAAAGTCCTTTCCAGTCCCCTTTATGACGCGCTACGGTTTTGGCGGTGGAAAGGACTTTTGTCACTTGCAGCGCGCCAAATTTTACAGGCGAGTTTTCCCACCTGTGACGTCATTGTTTTCCTCGACGCGGAAGCGACTTTAGTGACGACAGATAAGATTATTCGAAGGTTTTGAGTTGATCTGGTGAAGTTGTTTCTTGATAATTACAATACAGAATTTTTAATAATATAATACAGAATTTATAAGTACTATTTACAACATGAGCGACCGTATTGTATCGGATATACAGGATATAAATAGCTTGTGAAATTCATGCATGTTGGAATATTTAGTTGGACTATGCGATTGGATGTTTACTTGAAAGAACATGAAATTTTCAGTTAAAGTTGCTGGAAGAATGGTGTATCGATGGAACTATTTTTAAACGTTGTTTGGTAATTAATATGCAAGCCACTGTATTTTGAGTAGCTAGTCAGTAGTGCATGAGCGTATTCTCCTGGGTTAAGGTACAATGCAATGGATGTTATGGAAATTTATTGAAAAACCGGTTATCGGATCCCCTTCGTCAGTCGAAGAAGAGAGTTTGATTCTCGTTTTCGAAACCCGAAAAGTGTAGAGGAAGAGGCTACGTGGTTAGAAGAGAGTATTCCTCAAAATACAAGAAACAACACAAAATGGGCCATGAAAATATTCGAAGAGTGGCAGAGGGCGCGTACGAATAAAATAGCAAAGAATGAATCATTTCGGTTCGAATATACAAGAGGTTAGAAGACGTTCAAGATTTAACGGTGAATATTGAAGAAATGTCTGCTCTATCACTCAACATCTGGCTAACGAAGTTTGCTGGCGAAGTTGTGAATCGTTTAGGCGATATATAGGTATATCCGCCGAGAACGCTATATCTCATTCTTTGTGGTAATGTGCAGCACAAGAATGGAGAAGAGAGCGTCAATATATTTTAGCGAAGGGCGACAGAAGGTAAGCAGAGGTTGAATATTTTTTGTGTACGTAAATGGGGAAATTGTCATGGAATACTATAGGAATATGGATTAATTATCAGGGTTTTTTTTCTTGTTTCCATTGACAGATTTCCAACGCTTCGTAATGCAATGGATGCCGAAATGAGGGAATCCAACAAGATTGGCATAGCACCGCCAACGAAGAAGGCGGAGAGAAGTGAGGTGACTGAAAAAGAAGAGTCGGAGTTGTGGAAACAGAAATTGCTTGGAGGAAATACAGCTGAGTCTTTACTACATACTCTAGTATCGTTCAAGTGCTAGTATAATGCCGTGGAGAATGTAGCAGGTTATGCGACGTTTAATAATTGTAAAATTAGTTTTATTATGAACTCGAGAAATTAGTTAAATGGCTGACTTCAAGAGAACATTGTGAACAATTTAGGTTGATTTGTTCAGTTTGTAATACGATTGTAATGAGAGTTTGTGTGCGCGATAAAATATCAAGTCATGTTGTGAACGATAATTATGTTTCGTGGTTGTTGTCATGTTAGTATTCTGTATCATTGATACAATACAGAATACTAAGAGACTGTTTACATCAGCCGGGCTACCAGGTTAACTGGGCTCACGCATTTGATTAGGATCTCACTGTGGATTTTAAACTCGCATAAACTAAATTTACAAAGAAGAATTGGTTTAGTTTGGATGTAAACGAATCCTAACGTTGATTAAAATCTCTTTCTGTGGCCAAGGAAAGAATTTCGTGACACGAGTCAGCCCGGCTCATGTAAACACCCCCTAATTCAGCTAAGAAGCTCTGCTGCTGTGGTTGTATCGGATTTACAAGGGTGTCCTTGTGATCCATTTCTGCTTCTGGATTGGACAAAAACCTCATGAATTATTAATGAATTTTACAAGATACGATAATTATAATATATAAGATAATTATAATACAGAATTTCGCGCCAGAATTTTTAATTAGATTTAAATCCCTCCAAGTGAAACAAGTCGACCGCTCGCTCCTTCCGGAGTGGTCGACTTGTGGCAAGTCTAGGTCGCATACAGTCAAACACGAATCCGCCTCAGAATGATTTAATTAATAAGGGGCAATAAAGGTCAATAAAGAACTGTGAACTGAATACAATAGAATAATTTATTTATGTGTGGAAATATGAAATTTTTTTCGAGTGTTGACCAGGATATCTCACGAGTGAGCGAAGCGAACGAGTGACATATCCTGTTCAACCGTTCATTATATAAAAAAAATTGTCCTATTGCCTTGCAAAAATTGCATTAAACTATAATACTGATTCAGCGATAATCGTCACATGTGCGATTATCATAAATAATCGCACATGTGAGATTATCACTTTTATTAGTGGCGGGAAAATCAATAAAACACTCTATTTTATATAATAAATTACGTTACAGTACATTACATTACATTACATTACATTACATTACATTACATTACATTACATTACATTACATTACATTACATTACATTACATTAATGTTCCAAACTACTTTGAATTTCCACAACACAACTAAATATCCAAAATCAAGAACATATAGCGTTACTTAATCTATATATATATATTATAAATGTACAAGTTTATAATGCAATTGGTGATACAAACCTCTGGGATAAACCCATGAAAGTCATTCTTTTAACGAAATTGACCAATGACAAAATGCGTAGTGTAGCACGAGCAATGATCATTGGAGCCAGCGGTTATTCTGTTAAGCAACAATGGCGCCGAAATTATAACGGAGTGGGCAAGTGAAAGAAGGAATTGAACATTTAGGCGAAGCAATAAGTTCTACAGAAAACAAAAACGGCTACGAATTGGTTAGAATGGAAATTATTAATGGTAAGATCGTTAAATTGCTTATCTGTGTTCGTTTAAAACGAAATAACTGCAAACAAAACACATTTCAAAATTTCACTTGCTGTTGACAAGATTTCGTGATGTAAAGTATATGCTAAATTGAATGTTTCTTTCAACTTTTTGTCACTTTTACATATCAAATTGAGTGGATATATATTGTTTCAATATTGTACATGAAAACCGATACTAAATTATGCAAGAAAACTTTACTTTTCCGTTAGTTAATGTACGGGACCAATGAGATGTCCGAAATGACTGTTGAAACGTTTATTGTTGGCAGTTGAAAATGTATTCCTCAAAGAATACGTTATGGTCGAGAATTTATTTAACGTTTGTTGGTAAATTTATACTCGCTCGTAGAAAACTCGGTCTCGTCTAATTGTTAAATATATATATATATATATATATATATATATAGTTCAATCTACAGACACGGTGTTTCGCTGTACAACAGCTCATCAGTGTAGCTTGGAACAATCTGAGTGAATTTCATCAATTACTTATGCACATGCGATCGTCGGTGACAACCGCATGTGGGACAGCATCGGTGAAATACATTCAGATAGCGTGAAGTGCGCATGGGCCCAGAGTGCTCAAACTTCCACAAGGGTAGTGAGCGTTGCATATATATATATATATATATATATATCCCGTTTAGGGTGAAACCTCTGGTAGCGAAGACTTTAAGGTAAAACTATACTTCATACTTTGTATATATATATATATATAAACGGCTTCGATATTTAGTTGTGTTGTTGGATATTTAGTTGCATGTATATATATATATATATATATATATATATACAAACGGCTGTCGGGGGGAAAATTCGTTACATATTCTCTGCCGTTTCCCGTTACGTGTTCTCTAATTAAACAACATTAACCTCAAACGCTGCTGTTGAATGACTGCTTCGTTATAAAAAAATACAATGCATTCAGTAACCGCGAAAGTGCATAAACTGAACAAAAACATAGAACAAAGACTTTTGTCAGCTGACAAAAGCATGCAGGCTTTCAGACTATGTATAATTCTATAGACTATGATATGTGAACGATTTTTAAAGTCTTGACTCTTTAATAACAGACTTCTTTGTAGACGTTGGATTGCTATTAGTCAACACCTGTATTTGTGATCCTTCGTGGAATTTTCCTGTGAAAAAACGCAATGAATGCGTAGCGGTATTCTGCTAGACGCCATGCGTAAATAAATGGATTAACGATAAAGTTTAGGTTAGCGACCGGGAAATAGTAGTATGGGAAATAAATAGCCATCTGCCCAAGAGGTAATTGAGGGTTATCAGAACTAATATTTTCTATCTGCTTTCCTATGAAATACGGAAAAGCTGTGACCAATAACACAAAGATAAGTATTACCAATGTTATTACGATATCTTTTCTTTGCGCATTCCTTCTGTTGCTCGTCTCCAAGCCTTGACTAGCCATCAGAATTCGCTTTATCAAAAAGACTTTAATTGCAACCAGCAAAACGACAACAATTTCCAAGAGTAAATATATCGAAATCCAGACCTTGTGATACGACGGTCCTAATTCGTAGAAAAAAGTACTGCCTATTATTATTGCTGCGACCCAACATATAAAGCACGCCAGACAAACTCGCTTCTTCGTCAGGATGCTACTGGTTTGTAATGGGTATTTGACAGCTATGTATCTTTCTATGGCGAAGACTAAGAGCATGAAGAAGGACGCAGTGTAGCCGACATAGAGAAAAGCGTTGGCCGACCTTCTGTCAAGTTGGCTTTTGTCCTTGGGATCGAAAACTTCACTTGGTTTGCGGCAGAACGGGATCGTTGTTACGCTAGTTATGAAATCTGCCATTGCCAGATTAGTGATGGTGATCCAGCCTGATCTGCGAAGGTTATTCAAGGGATTGCGAATAATGACAATTAGAAGCAAGCCATTCGCGATTATCCCAATCGCGCATTCCCCAAGGCCAATGGCATTAATGATTGTAAAAGGATTATTAGAGGTAGTGTTGTTTTCCGATCTCGTCGTGTTCAAGTTCTAAAGGACGAGAAAATATCAAGTATTAAATATTAAGAGTGTTCAACAAAACAGTTACATATTCGAAACTGTTTGTTTTTCATGTTTATTTTTAAATTGTATTTACTGTCTTGTCTTCTGGCTTTGATATAGAGCATTTTTGCCAATGCAGTTATAGTTAAACTTCGCGTCAGTATATTTGTGTTCAACAGTGCAGCACATATTACTGATGTAATTGTTTAATCCTGTCCAGTCCGGGGACTATCCAATTGACGCGTAAAGTTGTCTGGCGTTAACCAGAGTAAAATACATAGTTCTAATAGAAGCGAAAATTTGTGGTAACGCCATTATTTATTGCTTAACGTTCGACCTGTTGACTCAGGCGTTGATCAGAGTCAACAGGCTTCATCTGTTTGGCGCTAACTCTTCTCACGCTTCAGCGTTTTATAATGCACTAAAGCAAAGAGCCTTTCCACATGGCGTCTAAACGGCTGATCGGGATGACAACTTCAAAATTCCGCTGTTCAATAGAGTGAATCATTAATGAAAATTTCAATTTTTGAAGATCCTTTTTCTACCAAGGGATTATGTATCTATTCTATAGTTGGCAATCGTTATTGCATGCCATTTGCACTTGTTCCTTTGTGGAGGATTGCTTAAGCCTGACGCACGCGCTTCGATTTTAGTCGACCGATCTTTATCGGCTTACGAACAAAATTGTTACGTGTGTGGTATTATTACGAGATTTTAGCCCCACGATTTTCGTCGTAAAATATTCTCTTAAAATACTGGTTTGTTTGAGATGCTATATCATACACTCGGAGGAGTGTTTCATCAGGATATCCAAACACCTCGAAGTTTGTTCAAAATCCTCGGCTTCGCCTCGGTTTTCAACATACGTCTCCGTATTTGGATATCCTGATGAAACACTCCTCCTCGTGAATGATATATTACTTCCTGAAGTTATTTGATTTGATAATCGTAAAAATGGTGGCTGCAGTTCTTAAAGATGTGAGCTTTTTATACATGTAACTGTCACACATTTATGCATGGTAAACAACACTTTTTATCGCTTGACCAGCCGATAAAAATCGGCCGACTAAAATCGTAGCATGTGCGCCAGCCTTTATTGCTTTGTTGGACGTTGGAACTTTGAATTGAAGTTGTTTTACAGATCCACCGTTTTGACGTCTAGTGCAAGAGATATATATTCTTCCAACAATGTCTTAATTTGACTCTATATGCCTTCTGCCACACTTCCACTATATACGTAGTTAACCATTGGAGTTGTAGTCAGGCAGATAGGAGGAAAAAAACTCACCATATCGAGGGGCAATTCCATTTTGCCTTAATCTTGTGCCTTGAAGGTTAGTAAGTACATTTCTGTATGTCGGCGGCGTTCAAATTTCTTGAGGGCTCCTGCCAACACGTTTTTCTTTGACAGTTCGGCGATTGTTGTGTTTTGTTAAAAATGGCGTTGGAGAGGCAGTGAGCCCGCGATTTTTTGACCATCGCGGTAATAATTCGTTAAGTGCTTCAAGTAATCGCTGTTTTTGAGTATACGAAAAATTTTACAAACAACATGGCGCCTGTTAATATCGCTGCAAGCTGTTGTAAAACGTTGTCGGATAGCTCACTCAAGAAATTTAAACCTCGCCGACATGGAAAAATGGATTTAATAGGTGTTGAACTACAATTCTAGCATGGAATGAAATTGCCCCTCGATATGGTGAGTTTTCATTCATTTTTGTCCCTCATCTGCCTGACTATTGGTTCATAAGAGTATGACTTCGCGACCTCTGAAAGCCTTCACAAAAAATCCTTCACTTTCAGCGAATGAAAAAAATTTAAAAGTTATGGTTTGAAGGTCTACATGCAGTAACGTTAAAAGGCCTTTCCGTTATTCAATACAACTAAACAGCTACTATCAAAAGATGCCTACCTCTTTTCCATCTATTTCGCCCACGAGATTAACAAGACTCACGGAAAAACCATAAAAGACAACAACAACGGTTGTCCATCGACGTCGACAAAACATTCCAAACTTGAGAGAATCTAGAATTTCAACGTTGTTGTTAGTCACAGCTGCAGGAAGACCCAACGTATAATTCTATCGTCGACGACTTCATTAGTTACATATTTATATTCAAATTAGGTAAAAATTTATTTAGATACACATGTAGATATTGTTTGTAACGCGATTGTTCTGAAGTGTTCTGGTTGCCCCAACTTTCGAGGTGGGGCAGATGTGACGTTTCAGAACACAACCTCGGTGGTGGTGTTTTCACAATGGCTGCTTCGGACCTTGGTACCTACAATATACCAGTGTATCGAAACACGTACTTCCTGATATGAAGCTAATAACTGCTCATATAATCATATAAATGTCAAGGCATGTTTAAAATTGTGCCAGCGTAAGCAGTTATATTATTGTGCATGAAAGTGAAATATAGGTTGAAAATGTCGAATATTTGAACACTCGTTCCTGGTAGCTCCGTAGCTGTATGTCAGTTGTGAAATCACCTTATATAGTTTTTAGTTCTTCCATGTACATTTAGACAATTTTCATGTTATCATAATTTTTAAAGGATGCAGTCGTGCCCGAAAGAACGAGCGAACGAACAACGAAAACAGTCAGTATTGGGATAATCGAACTAAGTTGGTCCGCCATCTTATTTGATCTAGAGCAGATGTGTTGACTGGGACACAGGTTTATGTGTTCTAGAACCGAGAATTCGCTCTATTTCGGAATGTTCCCGCACAGTGTTCCGGAGAACTCAATTTTAATTGTTATTTATTTTGCAAACAATGCACGTAGCTTTTGTCGAAGCAACCGTACAATTTAGAAGGCAGAAAAATAATGATATTAAATAGCAAAGCTTTTCCTGAGCGTATCTGTTTACATTTGAATTATCTTTGGAAAACCCGCGAAAGCTCTACTTCCGGCAGAGCGCTTACGCATTCGCAGACATATTTCTCTGCTGTTATTGTTCGGTCTACATTCACCGTAAGTGAATGTTCAGTCTAAGTTACTGATTGTCAATTCTCATCGAGTGGGATCATAATTACTCTGCAATGTCTTTTTTTTTTCCAGAGTATGGTTGGTCAAGTGTCACCTATATTTGGCACAGCATATTCGTCGGCATCTGTTCTGAGTATTTTAAGCGTTAATAGAGCTCTTTGAACTTTGTTTATTCGCGAACTAACGATTACCGTACGTGAGGGTAATAATTCGTGTTTATGTTTCAAACCCCAGGTGAAACAATAATTTGTCATTTTTTTACGAATGAATAATGTGTTGGCCGGCAGGGAAGCTGAACCACAAACCTTTTTTGTATTTTGTACAAAGCCAAAGGGCCAGTCAAGTGACATAGAAAGAGTAGAGACATCTTCTATAAGCATGCACACTAACTCAGACCTTATAAGCTATCGTATGCAAGTATGGCTTTGATAGGAAAATATATTAATCTTACAACGGCTGAGCTGATCGTTTAGCGGCAACAGTTGTTGTGTCAGTACTACTTACAGCAATTGCGTTCTCTTTTGACGTTTCAGGTGGAATGCCAGACGTTGTTACAGCTGACAATTACAATGATCTGTCTAAAAAAATATGCGTTGTGTATAAAACGACATGCGTTGCAAACGACAAACGCTGCTGAGAAGCTACTGTAACACATTTGCCATCTGCTATATTAAACTGTGGGTAACTACTTTTTAATGCCTATAATTTTTAGGGGATGAACGTATAACTTCGGGTTTATATCAGAATTCAAGTTATAATTAAACTTCGAATTAATTTTAGGAAAGACAAATCGTATAAATAAATAAATAAGTAAAGTCGCGTGCGTTCTTATAGTCTTAGAAACATGCACTGTTTCACGGTCAATGTGGCTATACTTGTTTTAATCTATATAAGCCACTGAGTAGACCGTACTTAAAATACTATGTATACAAACTACAGGTATATGTTCACCTACATTATTAAGAAAGGGGAATTGGGTTTAAATTATTATTCATAATTGGAGGTTATGTTTTTACCTCTCAAAAAGTGTTTTGATGTGACTTTGAGGAAAAGTTTGCCACAGACCAAAATCCATTAAATTTTGGTTGAGAATTAGATGAAAATTTCATAGTAATATGATCGCAAGATTTTCCGTGTAGAAAAAAATATATTATGCCAACTTTTTTACGTAATGCCTGTACCTGTACAATCGAGCATTATATTTATATATGTGTTGGTCTTGTGAGCAACCTTGTTAGCCGGATGACTCGATTCACTTTAAGGGTAGGTTAACTCTTTCACCGTCGTGGTGGCCCTTTAGTATTTTACTCTGGCTAACGCCAGACGATTTTACTCGTCAAGGGAAAAGGTCTGGTGGTGAAAGGGTTAAAAACTATCTCATTAACCCTTTCACCACCGCGGTGTCCCTTTTGTATTTTACTCTGGCTAACCTCAGACGATTTTACTCGTTAAGGGGAAAGGTCTGTTAAGCACCTAACTTTTACTAGCGATATATAACCGGAGGGCGAACATGATCAAGGAGGTTTTCTAAATAAATAAATAGGAAAAAGCATGTCGGAAGAGGTTCTATTGTTATTGCGAGGTTAATATAAGGTTGGGAAGTTATAACGTGCATATAAACCGCGGTATGTCGAAGAAAACCGACTTGATCATATTATAAGCATCTGTATATATAATAACTCGCTGGCGGAGGTATTCAGTCTCGGAGTGTCCTCTATAGTGTTTTATTGTATTCTCGTTCTTCATGCAGGTACTCGAGTTCTTTAGTATTGGTCTATTTCTTTTTTTATTAGAAATCGTTGAAAAGAGTTGTCTTCCACCAAGCAGATAATAAGTGCAAGTGATCTATACAAATTACAAGCCTTGAAAAAGTCCAAAAATAGTTTACTAAATGCACTATTTCTAATTTTCTATTCAGGGTTTAGAAATTAACGCTGTTATGTGAAAAATATATTATTAAAATTGGGTCTTACTACGCGATTAGAATAACAGTTTCGCCGAGAAAAGATTTGTATCCGCTGCATGCAATACATCATAACAGACGTTCGGTGGACGTTCGTCAGGCTCAGCTAGTCAGAAAAGATTTTTGAGCCCCAGACAGAGTTCCAATGACCGATTATATGTTCTAACAGCCATTGAGCAACTGAAATTCGGATGGGGTCTGCTAAGGTTACGAATCACATATGTGCTTTTAATTAGTGCATGCGCATGGCAGCGCTTGTATATGAGATGTAACTAAGGGCCTGGTCACATGAAGCAGATTGCATGACAGTCCAATTAATCGGATTCAAAAACGTCAATCCGGGCACATGTTTACATGGGAATCCGATCTGCTTGGAACAATATTGTTTTCGGTTTTGGAACACTATTTTCTGTGCTTCCCTCAATGTCCTGCCTCCTCCACAGGCTCTTATAATTTTTAGGAAAATAATTCGCGTTTGTGAAGCCAGGGAACTAGCATAGAGCGCGCGCAATGGTTGATGGGAAGGCCAGGTGAGCGAAGAGAAGAGCCTGCGAAATCGTGTGTCGAAAGTCGGTAAATTTGTTCGAAACAGTGAAAATGGCTTGATTTAAGAGATGGCGGAGGCTCTTGACGACAGTGGTCCGTTATTGGTCCTGGAAGACATTTTTTCTGATTCTTCTCATGGTCTGGATGTTTCTTTTGGCAATCTGTCTATTCACGGTAAGTGTTGCATTACAGCGTCAGCCAGGTGTGCGCCATGTGGCCGTACCTTTTTTGTTTATACTCAAATTTAGGTAAAATGTCCATAGGGAGGCTTTTAATTCTTATAACAAATTCTTATCATTAGATGATCCACCATGGACAAGCACACCAAGTACTGACCGTTTGCTTAAGAGCACTCTAGACGATAGTCTGATCGGAGGAAAGCATCATCTGACACCTTCGTCGAAACAAGCTGGATAATTTGCCAAAACCAAAGCGATTTAATGTTGGTATGTATATAATTTATAAACCAATACATATTTACAAGTCCTGTTTGACATTTTAGTGAGATTTTACTTAAAGAAATTAAGGCCTTGTTCAAACGTTGAACTTTTCATATCTAATGCAAATAAGTCAGGCAATTTTCATTAATAGATTCAGCAGTGGTGAAATTAAGTTTGACGTTTGAACTAGGCCTAACATGATTTTATCTGGCCATAGGAGGAAAACTTGGTGGACATGAAGTTGCAGAACGAAAGACAACCCTAGATTTGCTTCTAAGAGAAAGTTTTGAAATTCAAGAAGAGCATGAATTAACTGTTGCGAGTGTACTGCCGTATCTTGGTTTTAAAGATAAGAAAAAACCCCGTCTATCTATTGCTGTAAAGGAAGTTTTTCCTGGTGTTTACACAAGAAGAGAGAACAAATGTGGACGTAAACAATATCCTTTTTACCTGTATTCCTAACTTATGTTACATGTATCTGTCCTGTTTTGTCTGCATTTATTGGCGGTTACCATATTGCAGTCTATACACCCCAGGGGTGTTTGGCATTGGAGAATACAGTACTCGAGTCAATTTCCCTACCACTGTACCTAAATCCACAGCTAATTTACCCTATCTGGGGACTGAGCAAACTACCTAGATAGTTTCTGCCACAGTCTTCTGCAAGTAAAAGTTGTTTCCTAAAGAGCGGAACCTTGTGGGCAAACTGATTGTGTGCAAAACAACTGGTCACCATTTCACCAATTGTTTTGGTTTGAACAGAACAACAATGGTAATGTCAACAATGGTAATGTATAGCAATATTTCTTGATATTTTGTAAAGTTACTATAGCTCCACTATATTAAAGGTGATATCCAGCGCGTTCTGCGCATGATCCGCCATCTTTGTTTTGAGCACCTCTCAAAACACGACATTCGTAGATTATTACACGAAGTACTCAACCTGGGTTGAGTACTTCATGTAATTATCTATGAATGCCATGTTTTGAGAAAACCGTTCGAAGCAACATGGCAGAAAATTAAGCGATTCAACAAGGATATCTATTCGGATTTCTTCTATTTCTTCTGAAAATGTTGCGTTTGGGGTAAAAGTAATGAAGAGGAAAGCAAGAAAAGCTTACAATCTTGAATAGGGTATCAGTATATATTTTTGTAAATGAAGAAGTAAAACATTGCCTTCGTTCATGCGCAGAACGCGCTGGATATCACCTTTAACTCCATTTATTAGATGTTGCAACCCATGTTGCATGCTTGACTATTAATTTCCCTGAGGCTTAACATTGATGGGGGCTGCGGAATTAGGTAAAAAATACACATTATTTTTAAGTTAAATTACTTTTATTTTTCTGTGTAATTTTGTGAAAATGAAATAACCTTTCCCTTAACTCTGTGTATATCGTATTATGTCAACCTGGCATTTTCAAGCAGGAAAGAAAAACGTTTTGGAAAACTTCAGCAGAAAATTATTTGCACTATATGGAACCATTGGAATGGTGAATGAGGAGAATGAATGTGAGGATGAGGGCAGTGATTCCAACTAAGTTACTTTGTTTGAAACTTTGTTACTCATCTGTACTATTACTGTCATGGCAATAGAAGTGTTCCTAAAATATTGCTGCGATTCATTTTCTCACGCTGGCCAATTAATTCAGCGAAGTTTGTTGAACAACTTCCAGTTTTACATTTGATTGGTTTACGAGTTTTGACAAACCAATCTCAAACTCAATAATAATTCATGAGTAGAACACAAAGGAAATCAGCACCGCGTCGGTGTTTGGATATCGGAGGAAGGAATTACATAAATTAAGCAAACTTTCACCTTGATTTTCTCTTAAAATACTGATTTGTTTGAGATGTCATTTCAAAACCTCCAATTCAGACTGGATCGGATTGATTTCAACTCCTTGCAATTAGTTCAATATGGTCCAGTCCTCATTGTTGGCTTTGAAATATTACATGAAATACCAAGCAAGTAGCTGTTCAACGCACTTCATTGGATCAATTGATTTGCGACAATATTTTAGGAACACTTCTATTACCGTGACAATATCTGACAATAATTAAATCCTACAAAATTTCAGTTTTCAAAACAAGGATTTCATATTTTCATATATACAGTTTTCTTCTTGTTCACTGTGTACAGTATAATTATTATACAAACTTTAATATAATTATAATACCATAATAGGGCTAATAAAGTAATTTTATTTATAATTTATCTAATATATTATTAACCCATTAAGGAGCTAGGTCACATCAAGGCTCATCACTTAGGTGAATAAAATTGTCTGGCCTTAGCAAGAATAAAATGTTTAAAGGTGCCCTTGCACGGTTGCCCCTTAATGGGTTAATAAAATTGGAAAGCAGAATTTTATGAACAGTAATAAGTCGTTTATGAACTTGGTGTAATAGTAATTTAAAAAGAGTAAAATGAACTGTTTAAAATGTTATGTACATAATTTATAATTATATATGTTTTTGATGAAAATGTTATTTACAGGTTTATGAAAACCTTTGTCTCTGTAGTCAAAATATAATACAGGTGAAATTATATTCAAGTACAGGCCTATATACAGGGCTAAAAAGTAAATGATGATGTCCAACAGGGTGAAATATCTTTTAATTAACTGTACAATATTCTAATGGAGGGGGAAACTACATCATTGATGGTTAAATTATTAATATTATCATATGGAGGAAAACTGCCACAAGTTTCAACAACATTTTCCAAGGTTTGGACTAGAATATGTTTTCATTGTTTAGCCCATTGTGGCCAACACCATTGAATTCTCAACATGTCAGGCCTATGGGAATAAAATCATTCGGTATTAACAGAGAAGCTTTAGCCAAATGCCCAAATCCGCCTCCTTCTTATGAATTACGCGATAATGTTGTCCTAGTCCACTCTCCTCAAAGAATAACAAGTTCTGGACACATTGAGCCTCTGGACAAATAACTTTCTTCGCTTAGAAGGCATTGTGGATTGGCCTGTAAACGGTTCGCGTCAATTTCCATCTCGCCCGCCGCCATTGCAGACTACGCCATCTTGGATGCACGATTTGCCAGGGTCGGCACTAGATCATGGTCGAGATAACGGACAAATAGGCGCCTGCTAGGTTTTAATACAGCGGAGAACCTGCGCGTCATTACCATAACATTGCTCTGGATTTAAACGCGTTCGAATCATTCTTTTCCCGCGATGGCTTCCACCGGAAGGTACCGGTGGAGACTCATGGAGAGCCAGCTAATATTCTGTAATTCTAAAGATGATATTCTGGCAGAATTCGATGAATATAAAAGTAAACCATGACAGTGTGTGTCGTACTTACATTGGGTGACGTGTGTTTCAAAACATGTTTAAATAATTTCTGTTTGCCCGATTTAAATACATTTTATATCAAAATGATCGCTTGAATCTGCCGAATCCAGCAATATAGGTTTTGTCTACCGAAAGTATTAAGATCCGTTGTTATTCGAATATGTACTCTATACGCCCAACAGGGAACTTTGAAATGATGCCGTGAACAACGAACTTCGCAATCTCGCACGTAATGAATTTGCGAAGTTCGTCGCCATATAACGAACGAACTTCGGAACACATTCGGCAAAAGTTATGTGAAATCCTCTGTAAAATATCACTGAGCATATCTCCCAAAATTCAATTGATAATATATATTTCCAAATTTTCAAAAGTATAATTCCAATATATACTTGTAAAATTAACATATTCAATGTTCGTTCTTTCAATCAGAACAAGACTTGAGTGTTATTGTTGTGAATGACGCGCAGGTTCTCCGCTGTACTGAAAGCTAGCAGGCGCATATTTGTCCGTATCTCGACCATGATCTAGTGCCGACCATTTTCCAGTCGCTTCGCCTTTTCTCCTCTTCCCGTCATTCTTTGCGCGCACCCATAACGCCCCCCCCCCCCCCCTCCCCCTTCCCTCAATGATCGACCAGATCTCAATCTGAAGCGACTGGGGACGAGGCAGCTCAATGTCTGCCATTTAGCACGACACGCCCCAACTTCACTCATGCGTATCAAGTCATTTTCAAGTCAAATCAGATTGGAGACATTCAAGTCGATCCTTGTTTGAATCTCAAGTGAATCCACTCCACTGCGTGGATTGACTTCAGCCATTCGTTTCGACCAGATCGAAAATATCAGTCTTCTTGTAAACACATCAAGGTCAAGGAGAAACAACATGACTCATGAGAGATTAAATATGGGAGATTTAACAGGGCCTTTAGTCATGCAGCACAGTCATGCACTACATCACGTAAAACGTATCACACACATGTTATTCATTTGGTATAAATGGGGACAATTTTTAACGTAGAGTTATCTGTATCAACAGATGTCAAAGAGGCTGATTCAAATAAAGCAAAGTTACAATATTACAAACAGCTGGAGAGCATTTGTAAGGGTAACATAATAGTGGATGCTGGGACTTGTGGCAATAATTTTTGGTTTTTAGTTTATTATTAACGTTTGCAAGATTTGTGATCATATAATGAACTACTTATTCACCTCGTTTGTTCGGTCTATACTCGACTCGAGAAATATCGGTTTGGATTACGAATTTCGTCAGACATTTTGTTTAGAAAAAGACCAATGAAAGGAAACTTTGAGAGCCCCAAACGTTAGAAAATTCAGTAAATTATGCCTTTAATCACGTACAATGAACAACGTGAAAGTGAGTTTTACTATCCCAACAGCAATAACAATAACAGAACAACGACATTGAAAATGTGGATTCTGTGTCACGTTATACGTATATCGGTATATGCATTGCATGTCATTTAAAAATCTATACAATAAACCTCTTATTAACCTCGGGAAGCTTCATTACGGGAAAATATCAGACCTGTGTTGTTTATGACAAGACCTTGGTCTGATAACTTCTCCTACTGACTGCACTTTCAGTTAATAGGAAAGTATGCCACTGTCCTATACGCTAACCGCGTGCAGCCGACGATTAGCGATTAGTGCGTAAGTGCGTTTACCTTGTATATAGTCAGTATAGATTATTCCCGAACTGTATCTTGCACTCGAATTCAAACTCGATGATCCACCATACTCTATATGATAAGCAACTTTCAAGCTAAAAATCGAATATTGTCAAATAAGAACTATTGTTAATTGCAGTCTTAGGAACGTGGGAAAATTTCGTTGAGAACGCCAGAGATTGACGGTTGTAACGTATATTAAAATTTATCTTTATCAAACAAACCGCACGGTCACATAATTCCACTTTCTGTCGGAAACAACACACCCTAATCGCGTAATGCTGTCATCACTTCATTAATTTAATTACTTCGCGCTGCTACGCAGCAGGAACGATGAGCTTTTAAACACAAACTCGGAAAAACCCGTCTTGAAACAAACCCATCTTGTAAAAATCCGTCTTGAATAATAACAATATATGGTTAGACACGGAAAGTCGAAAGATGGCATTGCCATCTTCAAAGTCTGCAAGCAGAAAATATATATAAACATCTTTCTGATGCAAGAGTTACGCCAAAATATCTATACATTAGTCTCTTCTGTAAGGCCCGGAGAATCGCGGGTAATGATTTATTGAATAATTAAAGTTCCAGAAATAAAGCTTGGCTTTACTTCAGTTGTAATATACACAGGGTATATAAACGTGTGCATATATATATATACATGTATATATATATATAAAGCGGCTTAAGTAAAATAAAATGACCGATTATTTAGCTTTCTTTTAGCTTCAACTGATTAAGAAAAGATGATCGACACATCTTCAAAATCTGCCAGCAAAAGATGACGCATCTTTCTGACACAAGAGCTTCCACTAAAATCAGTCTAAATAATCAGCCTATAAACTGAAGTAAATTTATAGTATACTCTATATACAGCAGCGATAAAGAAAAGAAAATGATCGATTATTTAGCTTTCTTTTAGCTTCAACTGATTAAGAAAAGATGACACATCTTCAAAATCTGCCAGCAAAAGATAACGCATCTTTCTGACACAAGAGCTTCCACTAAAATCAGTCTAAATAATCAGCCTAGAAACTGAAGTAAATTTATAGTATACTCTATATACAGCAGCGATAAAGAAAATAAAATGATCGATTATTTAGCTTTCTTTTAGCTTCAACTGATTAAGAAAAGATGACACATCTTCAAAATCTGCCAGCAAAAGATGACGCATCTTTCTGACACAAGAGCCTCCACTAAAATCAGTCTAAATAATCAGCCTATAAACTGAAGTAAATTTATAGTATACTCTATATACAGCAGCGATAAAGAAAAGAAAATGATCGATTATTTAGCTTTCTTTTAGCTTCAACTGATTAAGAAAAGATCCCAGCTAGCACAATTACGTTGCGGGAACGTTGTGGCAACGTTCGACGAACGTGCAGAAAACGTTGCGATACAAAGATGTGATAACGTTATTTTGTGGACTCCCACGAACGTCGTATACACGTTTACAATAACGTTGCAATCAAACGTTCCTACGACATTCCACAAACTTTCGGATATTCCTACAGCATTCCAGCAACCTTCAAATGATATCAAAATAACGGGCGATTGCCAAAAACCGTCTCGTATTTAAAAGGATTAAAAATAAATATAATCGCTGAAAGTTATTATCTAACTTTCTATGAACGTTGTTGGAACGTTGCAATGTTATACCTGTCATGTTAAGGGTTAATGCAGCCGAATTTGCGCTCCAGACAAAGCTAAATTTAAAACATTAATTTTCTCTAATGGTTTTCATTTTAAACGCAACATTTATTCAAACACAAAAAATGTTTGGTTGATCTATGGAGACAAACGAATACTAAGTTATTTGAGAGAATGGAAAAATATGTTTATTTTAAACAAAAATACGGGTAACCAGACTTTAACCGATATCATTCATGTACATACATTATATCAAGGTAATAATCGAGTGGGAAATGTCTCATAAAAGATGGTTTTTATTCACAAAAACAAAATTTGCTTAGGTAATATAAGCTAATCGCCGGATCCCCTTATGAATAAAACTATACCAGACTACTTTGCAGAATTTTCTTTAATATGTAAATATCAAATTCCTAAATATAACAGACACACAATTTTTATTAACATCTCAAACGAGCTGTTGAAAAGCATACTGGTAGTTAATTCGGTAGGTGAATAAGGGGAACTGGCCAGATTATTAGCTATTTCAGACACCTTTTTAAAATCAATATCTTGTATGTTTGATACCATCCTTATAGTGTCTGAAATAGCTAATAATTTACATACAAAATAAATCTTAAAAACAATTTTCATTCTCTTAAAAGTGCCAAGTAACTATATAGTCCCGAGTAAAATATTCATTTTCAAATTAACATATAATTATATCATTGTTGAGATGCCATTTCGTCGCTTTCAGGGCCTGGCTTTTCAGGTTTCTAAAAGAAAAAAATAAAGGAAATAGTGTCAAGAAATTCTTTTATGGACAAAACTCTTTTTTTTCTATTTTGAGATTAATATCCTAATTAAATAGTGAAAATCAAACAACTCTTTACATGCTTCATAACCCCTCACCCTCATCAAATGCCTTGATGGCGAAACAAACTCCTCTTTAACTGAGTTAAGCTGTTTATGTATTTCTCAAGAAAGACAACGAATCAATAATACTCCCAAACATCACATCTCCTTCACGCGGTATTTAATGTTTCCTATACCAGCAATACAAAAAATAATCATAAAGAGTTAACGCAAATATGATCAACAAACTACTCACGTGCTTTGAAAGCGACGATGGACTTGGACAACAGGTTTATTTGATGGATTCTCAAAGGGAACTTCTCCAATACACAAACGAGCAAACAAGAGCCTCGATCGAAACGACAAGAATACGTATCTTGGAACGCATGCGTGAACGCCGTGAGGAACCACTGACCAGTAGCGAATTTGTTTCTCCATAGCTAGTTCCCAGGACCAACCGGTGGCTTATTGCTGCGCAATAATAATATTACATGAACTTGCTGTTCTGTTCTCACTTCTCATGAGGGATTGAGGTTCCTTAAGAACTTCTGATATTTCGTTTATGCATTTGACTGCTTTGTATCGGTATCAAACACGACCGGCTAAAATTTCGACAAAAAATGTCAAAATTTCGGCAAATTTGCCGCCGACAAATATTACGACACCACATTTTTTGACGTAAATTAAAAGTGATTGGAGACACGGTATTACATGTAAAATACAACGTGTCAGAACAACGGCTATCTGGAACGTGTGCAATATATATAGTACACACTTTGTGGTTTTCTTAAAATGAGATAAATTAATACAATATATTCTCATTGAACACCTATAAAGCGCGCAATTATTACACGTCGCCTAATACGTCCAGGCAACATTGCCTAGACGTAATAAAGCAACGTCATAATAAACGGTTTCTCCAACGTTTGAACAACGTTAGATATGAACGTATTTTGAACGTCGAAGACAACGTTCATCTGCAACGTATCTACAACGTGTTTGCCACGTCTCTGTGATATCATATATCATGTTGAATTCCAGCAACCTTCTGCCAACGTTGTGATTACGTTGTGTGCTAGCTGGGTTAACCATCTTATCTCATGACTCTTCTGCAATGAAATCATTTTTCTTTATTTCATTTACCGAGAAAGAAACTTTAAGAGTTAGAAATCAAAATATCATTAGTATGCAATAAACGGTGTGGAAGTGATATATCATACACGAGAAGCCGTTTATTGTCTGATTTGAAAACACCGAGAAGTGTGTTGAAAAACGAGGCGATAGCCGAGTATAGCTTCTCAAACAAATCAGCATTTAAGGTAAAACTTGTCTTAATTTATGGGTGTTTATTACCACATTTCACAACAACGTCTCGGTAACTGATTTCCATTATGTTTTCCTCATGAATTATTAATGAGTTTGAGAAATGATATTTTCACACATCATCAGATATTCATAGCATTTCGGCCAATCCGGTTGCTTGATTTACGTCACATGTACTTATCTAGAAACCCAGTCTAAACCAGAGACCTAATTAATTCAAGTGGGCAGGGCTTAGAAGATGAGGGAAATTGAGGGGAAAACAATACATATGTTAATTTAAAATTTCAATACTGTATTTAGAAATGTTTTCTAAATACAGTAAACTGTATTTAGAAAACGTTTCTAAATACAGTACGCTGTATTTAGAAATCATTTCCCAATACAGTTTTCTGTCGCTATAGAAACCAGTTCCAAATACAACAGATTATTTTACCTAACAGCGCTTCACAATATAAGCAACTACATGCGATACATATATTACAAGTAAAATAGACTAACAAGAAACCAAACTTACGTTGGTGCAATTTAAGTTATTCGACGACAGACAGAAACCTACGAAAAGCGCTAAAACAGTGATGTTGCTTGCAGGTTGATTGAAGTAATGAAGTTTAAACGTCCCATCTATCTTTCATAATATTATATAGATATAAAAGTATACAAGACAGTCAACTCACGCTTTGTTTTCTCCGCTATCGACCATTAACATCTTCTGTCTTCTTCAGTTTGTAAAGTTCTACATTATTCCAATTGTCATCTATATTTTCTCTGCTCAATATCAGTCCTGGCTAAATTGATCCTGCTGTTCAACATAATCTAATGTATGTTATCCAATAAATCCAACGTCTTGCGAACCAAAACTCCTGGCTGTTTTAAAACAAAATGTTTCCCTGTCTCTGCAAGTGCTTGAGTAATGAGTAATGATTTATTTAACGTCGTAAGCACAGAATGTGGTCGCCCAATCATCCGAGCCAGAGGCTCGTGTTAAAAGTGCACGACATAAGCTAAGACCTAAGTGTTGATTTTACGGAGGGAGGAAAACCGCAGAACCCTGCGAAAAAACCCTCGAAGCACAGGAGAGACCAACTAAACTCTACTCACATGAAATTCAAGTTCGAGAACAGGGTTATTCCCAGACGGTCACCCATCTAAGTACTAACCCCGTCCAACTGGGCTTAACTACAGCGGCGAGAGGCAGCGCCCTAACAGCACACGCCACCCGTGCTTCCACATTCGACCCGTCTGTTGTGATTGCCCTCCCTACAATTGCCCTTGCCCTGCCAAATCCCACGTGCCGTTAACAATAGCGAGGCGCAAAGAGTGTACATGTGATAGCCATTTCACAGTGTATGCATACTAATCAGTTGAATAAATGGTTTAATGCGTTTGCTAGAACAATGAGGTGTGGGTGTGTAATGAGATAATGTTAATTAGTATATACAAAGTGTCAAAGTTCATGTCTTCTTGCGTCTCATTACGCGAGAGGGTATCACGTGAAAGTCATGAAATTCGATTGTCTTCCGGCAACAGCTCTGAGCGGTGAATAATATGTTATGGACTGGTGAATAATAAAATCGTTCAGACCGAGACTACTTATCAAGTTATAGAGTAAAAACAAAGGTTCGCTAGCGGAACCAGCGATAAAATAGAAAATTTACTTAAAGAAAAAGACTCAACTACAGTGTTTTCTTCGACACTTGGTATGTAATCCCCGTGCCGGGTGTAGGGCCGAATGCCCGGAACCCGTTGAGGGTGCTAACCTCGACACGCGTGGAGTCCATTTTCCACGCGTATAGAAAAAGCGAGGGAAGATATTTGAGTGATTTGAATATTTGTATTTAGCATATACCTCGCAGGTGAATAGTGCTTTCCACGCAATCTGATTGGTTCCTCTAGTTCTGGATATTCTGCACTATTCACCTGCGGGCAAAACAAAATGGCGGCCATTTTTGCTTTGTTTACCGAAGCAGGAGATTTTGTTGATAAACAAGGTTGATGTAGTAGAATAACGAGAAAAGTCAACAAAATTAAGTAGAGGAGTGTCCACAGGTATGTTTCTTTACAATTTTCTAGCCATTAATATATTCAAAAGTTGTAGAAACTGTTTTGTTGACAAATATCGACTTCGCTAAGTTGCTATAGCGGCTGTGTCTTCACTGTCTTGTATAAAAATACCGAAAAGTATTAAGAATGTTAAACTTGTTATTTCATTTATGAGGTATATGATAAAACAATTATTCACCTCAGTGTCGGTGAATAGTGTAGATATTCACCTCGCCGGAAGCGGCTCGACGAATATCCAGCACTATTCACCTCCACTTCGGTGAATAATTGTTAAATATTTAACAATTATTGTAAACATCGGCGGTCTCGTGTCCACAAAACATATTGTTATATACCAAAGACCTTTGTTTGCCACAGATGAAATCCTATTGGTCAAATCATAGTCACGTGTTGTTCAACAAACTTAATGTTTCTTTCTGCCGAGGGAAACATTGCCCTGTTTCCCTCTGACGTCAACAATAAAGAAGGAAGCAGTGCAATATTTCCCTCTGACGTCAGTTTTAATCATGCGTTGTTCACGTGAATACACAATGATTATTGCATCAGATCAAGAACTTTGTACTCTTCGGAACATTTTGAAAACAAGAGCTTGTTTCGAGCTTGTTTGGTACGAAATAGTCCTTTTTCCAAAAGAAAGAATATCTATCTATATATATATATATATTGCTCTACCTTCAAAAGTATCGAGCACTCTGTGGTCTATTGTAAACGACTACTTGAACTATATATATATATATATATATCTTTAAAGAAGGTCTGAAAATACCAGCATGGAGAAATGTAAAGCTGGTCTTTGGGGTACTTGTTGGGTCTGGTGTATTTGTTTAGTTGAATTAAAATTACGAACTGACAATGTCAAAGTGTTTTGGTGAGTCCTTTTGCCTTTTGCAAGTTTCGAGTTAGCTTGGTATTTTGTATTTTAAAAGTCTTTGATGTATAACAAAACGCTTAAAACCGTCGGGTGACATTGAATCCTTTGGGTCCGTAAAACTCGATGTTTCCCTCGGCACCAGTCAACAAATGTGTACTGTTTAATTTCCCTCGGTTCCAGTCAATAAGTGTTAATTGTTATATAGCTGGGTTTTTGCTAGTTGTAAGTCACACTGCTATTGCTTCATATATTCTAAGTGACGTCCTTATATTCTAAGTGACGTGCCATAAATAGCTGTTCTGATCATCATTTGTTATTCAACAAATGTTGTTTTTCAACAACTGTTTGCATCTTCATGATGTATGAGGACACTACCAGCGTACCTTACTCAAGATAGTTAAAGTTGAATGCGAAGTGTCTGTACACTTGCTACAGAACTGATATCAGTGTTTGTAAATGTGATACAGAACTGATGTTTTATTAAACAGTTCTGTATCACATTTACAGACACTGATATCAGTTCTGTACCGGGGTAAACAGATATTGATTAAACCTTAATTTCTTTTGAATTTTCCTCATGAATTATTAATGAGTTTTAGAAATTATCTTACAAAACTTAAAGAAAATGCTATTCGATGTTACAAAATCAGTAAATATCATAAATATACAGTCTGATTTGCAAAGCAACAAACAAAGCGTAAATACTAATCCAAATATTTTAGGGGTAGAAAACTTAAGAAATTTAACCAAAACAATTCTACAAGCTGAAGCAGTTCGGCGCATTATTTACTTTAGTTATACTTATGCGCCAGCTTTGTGAGCCACGTCAACAGTCCATTGCAAATTGACAGAATTATATACTGAGGCCAACTAGTTTTCTTTTTCTTTTCTGTCGCTGTATAATTTTCCAACAGGAGAGAAAATGCTCTCGAACTTTTGAATTTCTATGTAGTAAGTATCAAATGTATCAGGCATCAAATACAAGCTAGAGCCACATTACATATACATACATATTTTTATACACATTCATACCAACATAAAGATAGTGTCTCTACCACGACGTCAGAATTGAAATGTTGCTATATTGAAAATGTATTGTACTTTTCTTCGGCAATATCTTGTTCGCATTGCGCGTATTATCAATCTCGTCAGCCGAAGCAATACAAATCATAGTTCGGGCAAATTCCGAAACCAGATTCGTCAAAATGGGCTACCATATACTCCAAACGTATAACGGATTATTCCGTTTCGATCCATAGCCAGAAGAACACTAAATGATGATGAATTCGACATTTTTTGTTGTCAAATTATATGCGCTCTCGTTGTTTCTTCCTTAGTCACGCAAGTTTGGGTTAAGGCTATGACATCACAAAACTTCTCAGGTATCAATATTCACGGTGAAGAAAATTTTAATGGCGGACACAATTTTCAGCATTTTAAACGTTTATAACTTTAAACCTATTTGTTTATATCGGTTTTAAATTTTGTACACGGGGTATTTATATCTCAAAGTTCGTCGAAGTTCAAAATTTTGTGGTCGATTTTTCGTCTCAGCGACACTTTAAAGGAATTTGAAATGCCATAAATGAATAATATAGCCGTGGCAGCCAGCCAGGTAGTTGTTTGAGTAGTTTTCAATCAATTCAATGCCTTTGAAAAATGTTTTTTAGATGCTGTCGCGATGTTTTTTGTAAACATGGAGAGAAAGAACTGTAAAATATAACCCTAAATATAACACGGTAAACATGGTCGAGTTCAAATCCTGGATGCGACCTGCAATTTTGTTCATCTAAATATTTTTTACGAAATATCATCCTTAAATTTTTCTTTTGTTCCTCGTTACCTTTTTCTTCAAAAAATTAGAGTTATTAAAATTGCACTTTTTTTATTTCAAATATTCTACTAGAATTAAAACTATATTTTGATCCACAGGAGTAGCTATTCCCAGGCCCCTCCAAAAAAGAGCGCAAGCGCAAGGGGTTGCATTAATGTTTTTTAATCAGGGGGTATTTGCAAAAAATTCATGTAAAAGCGGGCGTGGGGTTATTGCGTTTATGTATTTCTAGATAAGTATAGGTTATAATTAATAATGGTCACGAGTGTGATATGGTATTTAACATCGTGAGTGAAGATTAACAGTCACGAGGGGCCGTATAACCATCTTATATTACATCAGAAGACAATAGCTGATTGAAAGCAACGTTAAAAGACATTTCTGATAAACGATAAAATGCTTTGTTTCAGTGAATGTTCGTTGTGAATGAAAGCCATTTGCTGTTTAAATTAGCAGTGTTAATCTCATTTGTATACATAGCGTTATAAGTAGTTATCCGAGTGGGATAATTAATTTTCCTACTAGTTATCGCATACTAATGAGCATTTTCACTCCACAATTTCCCTTTCTTCAAAGCCCTGTCCACTTGACGTCGTTTAAGACAGCTGGATAAAGGATTTAACGCGTCTCTTGGAACAATGAATTTTGGGTGTGTCATGGGATAAATTATTCTTTATTAAAAATAATGAATGTCTATATTCAATAGATCTATAAATTACCTCGGCTATGAGATTTTTTTCACCTCTGTTTGTCCCAGGATATCTCGCAAAGTACTGCAAAGGTTTTTCATGAAATTTTGTGAAAACATTGATCATAGACCAAAGAGCAAGCCATTAAATTTTGGTTGAATTAGGTTGAGAATTGAATAAGAATTTCATGAAAATTTGACCACAAGATTCTCCTTGTAGAAGAGATGAATGAAGACAATAGACCATTTGCATGGTGTAGGATGGCGCTGGGTGACTACAACTACCAGAATGCTTTGCTAGTCTCCTCTATTCTTTAGCACTAGGATACTGGCAAAGCATTCTGGTAGTTGTATGCACCCAACGTCATCGTGCAAATGGTCTATTGCTTGATTGCGATTATTAGTATGTTTTTTATGCAAACAGTTTTGCATAATTCCTGTACGAGTACAATCAACAAGCATTTTATACATGTGTAGGTCTTGTGAGCTATCCTTATTAGCGGAATGGTTCTTTTTCTTTTTAAACATCTCTGTAACCCGCTGGCGGAGGTATGCAGTATTTGAGTGCCCTCTTGTTCCAAATTTTTACATAATGCAATGCAAAAGAACGACTGTCTTTCAATCAATCAATCAATCAATCAATCAATCAATCAATCAATCAATCAATCAATCAATCAATAACTTTATTAAAGTGCCAAACCTACCTATTTAAAATCTGTCATCTAATTCGTAAAGGAATTGCTTCAACTTATCTTGGCATTGCAAAAGTACATTTCTCCTAACTATAAAGACTTCTACGTTGGTATAGTTTTTTCAGCTTGAAATTGGTAAAATTTCGGGTTTTTTTTGTTTTTGTTAAACTCAGAAAACTCTGAGCTCCACACAGGACTCGAACCCACTGGCTTCCGAATATTAGCGCAATAGTTTAGAGCTTCCGACTAGTATTCGGAAGATTGTGGGTTTGAGTCCCGTCTGGAGCTCTGAGTTTAACAACTTACAACAACTTGTTCAGCAAAAACAAACGAAACTTTGTAAACCACTTATTTGCTATTCTTAGGGATGTAAAACGGTTTGATTGTTGGATTAATGACACACTGCATTCATTCATTCGTTCGTTCGTTCGTTCGTTCGTTCGTTCGTTCGTTCGTTCGTTCGTTCGTTCGTTCGTTCGTTCGTTCGTTCGTTCGTTCGTTCGTTCATTCATTATATTGACCATAATTTATGCATTAAATATATACTCTAAATCCGCAAAATAGCAAGTGCTAAACGAGGCGGATAGTGTAGATGATATAATTACTGAGTTAGTAAAGTATAATCGAAAGGTGAATAGAAATCATACTTCCTGTACACAACATGCAAGTTTCATATATAATATATGGAGTATGATATGTAAAGAATACTACATACCTACATATATGCATGTTGCAAAACATGTTTCATATACTGTATAATGGAGCATTGCTTTACACAGGAATTATTACATATACATATAAAGATAAATAAGCGTGATTATATGTTTACAAGTGCCCATTGTTTGGCCATTAATTGAATGCTGCATGTCTGAGCTATATCCGTATCATTCTATATCTAACCAGACGAATGAACTCGAGCTTTAGTCATGTAATTTTGTTGTTGATGCTATTCTTTAGATTGCTCAGTTTGTGGCGAAATCTGTCTCAACGTCGCTGAACGTATATACAGGATCAGGTAAACAATTTGTAATCAAAGTCAGCATGTTTTATTATATTTATGGTTTTTCGATAAAATTGGGTAGAGGTTTTGGTGGTCCACAATGGCATGCAACACATACGATTATTCCCCTATAATAATTTGATTGTAAAGAACGTGCGTTGGAATAGTTTTTATTCTATTTTCCTAATAATTTTTTTCTACCTGCTTGGAATTTAGTTTCTTTTAAAGTGTATATGAAATGAAAATTAAGTTTGTCTAATTTGGAAGAACTCCTGAAATGGTAAAGTAACATCTTCTACAGCTTTTCCATATCTTACTTTGTTCTTGAGATATTACCATTTGTTTGATGTCAATGATATCACACTGCATACGTCACATTGTATAATGAGTTACTGAGAAATCGTGCATATCATTGATATTAATCTGATAAATCGCTTGAAACCTGTGTTTGTTTAAAGTCATGAGACAAATACACCTACATGCCCAGTTTCGTGTGACTTTGTTCGATAACTTCAACGATATTCCTAATTTTCCAACAACTCATTATACAATGTGACGTATGCAGTGTGATCATTTATATAGCAAACAAATAGTAATATCTCAAGAACGAAGTAAGATATGGAAAAACTGTAGAAGATGTTACTTTACAATATCAAGAGTTCTTTCAAATTAGACAAGCTTAATTTTCATTTCATATACACTTTAAGTGATTAAACTGAGAAAGATGCCTTGCAGTCTTTTTGTTTCTTGTTTTAGGGAAAAGTTTAAATGTAGCATTAAATCGGTTTAAATTGTTTGATACATATTACAGGCGTTCCCAAATACCATACATTTGTTTGTTTGTTTGTTTGTTTGTTTTCTTTTGTTTGTTTTCTTTTTGTTTGTTTGTTTGTTTGTTTGTTTGTTTGTTTGTTTTCTTTTGTTTGTTTGTTTGTTTGTTTGTTTTCTTTTGTTTGTTTGTTTGTTTGTTTGTTTGTTTGTTTGTTTGTTTTCTTTTGTTTGTTTTCTTTTTTGTTTGTTTGTTTGTTTGTTTGTTTGTTTGTTTGTTTGTTTGTTTGTTTGTTTGTTTGTTTGTTTGTTTAATTGTTTGTTTGTTTGTGGGTTAGTGGATTGATATCTTGGTAGATTTGTGGATTTTATGTGATGTTTATCCCGCTAGCTAGTTTTTCTCCAAGATCTCTCTTTTTTCACAGAAGTACTTGATGACAAAGTATTCATTTTCAACCCAGCTTTCAAGAGAAGACATGAATAAACGTCATGAGTTTGGCTGAGGACAGGCTGGTTTTGGGCGGCTTTTTGTTTCAAGAAGCATTGTTGTTGGCTAAGCGAAGAAAACAGCAACGCCAAGTTCTTCAGGTTGGTATATATACCTATTCATATTGGCTTTTGTACCTGAACAAACGAACATCTTAAAGTGTCGGTTTATGAAGTAGAACACTCGTTCGCACTTTTTTGTTTTCACGAACAGAAGATCAGGTTATGGCAGGAGCATTCATTAAAAATTTCAAGAGAAATCTAGTCTATAGTTTTTGTCAAGGGCGCAACCAGGATTTTTGAAAGGGGGGTCGTTTTAACCACAGGGACATGCCCCCCCGAAAATTTTTGAACTTTCTAAAACGGCATTTCCTGCATTCTTAAGAAATTTTTGAGCAAAAATATAAAGGTTTTAAATCACATGTTTTAACCGTGCATCCCACTATTTTTAAGAAATATCTCGGTGATTTCGGTCCTAATGAGATTAGACTTTCATTTTGCATTTCATTTTTTATATTGTTTGGGAAAATTTTTTGATAATTTGTAAGTGTTAATTAGCCAAAATAACGTATTGATCGTGGGCACAGTTTTCTTTCAGGTTTTAATTGTGCTTATTTTAGAGCAATAGAGTGTTGACTTGGTATTGTCTTGGTTCGAAGTTATTATACAATCTCAATACTCAATGGCGACCACTGTACTCTACCCAATTAAACATAACACAGTAACACACCAGACCTCAATTTGGAACTTCATATCTTCAAAGTTCAGTATAAAAACGGCAAAACTCAAAGGCCCCAAAAAGAGTAAAAGTAACTTTTGACCTCCAAGATTTCCATCGCACCCCCAAAAACGGGGGGCGATCGACCCCTATGACCCCCCCCCCCCCCCTCGTTGCGTGCCTGGTTTTAGTGTTATGAACTTTCATAGTTTGCCATGACTACTTCATTTTAGGAGAAATATGGGTTTCTCGGTAACAATGCCTTATGACTTACCCTTGCAGATGGATCATAGATGCTAAAATCCATTGTTCTTATGCCAACAGTGAAATAAAAGTAGTGTACTGCGTAGGCAGTGTAGAAACAACAATCGAAATATAGTAAGGTTCGATATACTGCCGAAACAGAGAACGTAGGAGTCCTTTCGAATGCCCTTCGTCAGAGAGAAACGTAAAGAGTGTAAACAAAACAGCAAACTTATATAGGAATGATAACCATATGACAAGAAATTAGCCAATCATTTTAAAATAACAATAACCAATCAGTAATGAGATGCGAAAAATTAGCCAATCAGATAAAAACAACAAGAACAAATCAATAATGAGATGCGAAAGATATTTGCTATTTCCACCGTCGGTAAGCAAAACAAGGAGGGGGTGTAAAAATGATAATATGCATAGATGTCTATTATCTGCATACGAAATAAGGCATTGTTACCGAGAGCCCAATTTTTTTTCAGAAATCAAATAGCCATGGCAAACTTTGAGAGTTCATAGCTCAAAGACTATACGTCGGATTCTCTTGACATGTTTAGTGAATGCTCCTACCAATGTCCTTCTGTTCACTAAAACAAGAAAAAATACCAACGAGTTTTTTCACTCCATATAGACACTTTAAAGCATCTGTTGATTGTTGGCAAGGCAAGCATATACGTAAATGAAAATGGTTTGAAAATGAGATTTTAAACTTGTTTCAAATAGTGGAATTTATTATTTTTTAGCCCTTACTATGGAAGTAGAGCTACTGATCCACGCCCATCATTGTCAAACGTTGGCTTGTAACACAGAAGGAATATCATCTATTTTAAAGCTGGCTCAACTTTGCACCCGTGCCTTGACGGATGCTAATGAATATCAGTTAATGGTATGCAATGTCATATTTGTGTTATATTATGTGCCTGAGCGTATTTTGTTGTTTTGTACGCGATAAACTAGTGCCAAGAACGTATTAAGCTTTTACAAACAGTAAATGCGTTTATAAAATTTAAGTTAACGAGATAAAGTACCGTATTTTCCTCTATTTAGCCCCCATCCTCTATTTAGCCTCTCCCTTCTAATAAGCTCCCAGTCCAGAAGCATTGAACAAAATAAGCCTCCAACCTCTGTTAAGCGCCCACCCCTATCGGGGTTTTTATGAAGTAAAATCAATATACGAATACGAGCACTTGCGACGTTTTATGATGAAGAGTTTCTTGATGTATGAACTATGATAATCCCCATTGATAGTATGGTGGATGGTGTAACTGTTGCGGGTTTTTTTCATGACCATTATTTTACCTTTTTTAGTTTCTAAAAACTTTTAATGACAATTCTTAGCACTAAAAATTAGAGTTAATGACAATACTGGCCGCACTAGTCCTAAGGGTATGAGCTACTCGTCATAAAAAACCAGTTCTTTGTCTACACGACAATATAGCCCTAAACGGGACAACTGTCTAAACAAAGAAAGACTCTATCACAGACTTTCATTATTGCTTGCCAAACCCGTGGGCTACTATGCCCAGTATCGTTAATTATTGTTCAGATACTCTGTGACTGTTTGATTCATTCACAAATAACAATGGTGCTATAGTAAAATATATTGGCATAAACCCTAGTAAAATTAATATTTCAATATCATTCCTACTTGGATCGCAAGCAGTAAAGACTGAAAAACCCACCCACCTCCCCAAAACATAGGCAATAGCCTTTTTCACCAATTGTTCGGCTACTTTTAATAGTGTTTATTTAATAGTTAATTGTGTTATGTGATATTTTAATATGGTTACTGTAATTACTATATATGGTCTCTTAGCTTAATAAATAGGATGTAATACCTATATATTGGACGATTTAAACTATTCTGCAACCTAAAGATATGCATGCAATCACCGGCGACATGGAACATTTGCAATCGTTCACGACCGTGCTTACCAGAACTGCTGCTGCTCCTTGACATTTATAGTTATGAACAATTAGAGATGTGACGAAAGCAAAAACGTTAGACGAAATGTTGTATCAATATATACAAAATGTTAATGAATTAAATTGAATTATGAAATAAAAACAAAGTGTCTGCGGCAATTGCTCTAGTATGAGGTCGCAATTTTTACCATAGACCTCACGTTTTCTTTATGGAATTTGGCAATCTGGCCTAGAGCCAATTTTACTTAAGAAATCGCTCTGATTTCTACATACGAGTATATGTCCGGAGCCAGATCAAGGGTCCCAACTCGAAGTATATGTCCTGCAGGGCAGACTGGGATCCAACTCCATTGAGTATATGTTCTAGTCGCCTTTCAGGATCCAGCTCAAATCCGCGCGGTGAAAGTATATGTCTTGAGCAGAATTAGGGACCCAGCTAAAAATCAACATTTGTCTTAATCGCCTTCCTCAAGATCCAGCTTTCAATTACGAGTATTTGCCCTTGGAATCGCTCAGGACCCAGCTCATCGCAGATAAACAAAAATATATAGAGCAGTTGCCCCACACTTCCATAACCCCGCAAAAACATTGCCTTATTTACTGTGTCAGTATCAATCTTAGCAGTATTTGGTAGTTGAGGACATTAGTACATTAGTTATCATATTGATTTAAAATTGCTGAACTTTATTATATTTAGCTCCTGGCGAACAGTTGAAAGGCATTGACAAGAACATGAAAATTTATTAAGCCCCCAGCCTCTATTTAGCCCCCCCCCTTTCTAATAAGCCCCCAGTCCAGAAGCACTAGGGGAAAAATATAAGCCCCCTAGAGGCAATACTACCGGTAGTACAACACCCGTGTAATATTTTCACTATTTTTAAGTGACTTGGGTCGGATTGAAAAATTGGCGTCAACGTGTTTTGTATTACACGGACTATAGTATATTAGTATTAACCAACTAGTGGACTATTATAAATCCTGCATTCTGGTTGGCTGAGCTACTCACTGTCTATTGGGCGTCACTAGCAGCGAAATAATCAAGCTTAAATGCAAAATAATGGCATGCAGAAAATAATGGCGCGCAGAAAGTTCGTGTTTTCCTAAGTTGTTTAAAACAATAGTTTGTCCGACTGTTGGTGTATGCTAAAACATGTTAAGGTATGTTGTGTTGTGTTGTGTTGGGTTGCGTTTGTGTTGTGTTGTGTTGTGTTGTGTTGTGTTGTGTTGTGTTGTGTTGTGTTGTGTTGTGTTATTCTGTGCTGTACTATTCTGTATTCAATTAAGGCTTGTAATTATTTTGTTTTTTAATGTTTCAACTCGCAGGTTCGACTTCTAACCGGAATTGGAAGGTTTACAGAAATGACGTATATTTTTCAAGCTTTAATGGACCATCACCATTTCGAATTACTGGTCAAGAAGGGTACTGATAAACGTAAGTGCGTTTTCAATTTAAAATAGGTGTAAGGTCATTCTCAACTACCTTGTAAGAGTTAATTACCGAGAACCGAGGCATTAAGCCACAATTTCACAAGGTTTTGTCTTTATCTGTATATTTCCTGGTCTTTATACAGATAAAGACCGTGCATTTCTAATGAGCAATTCAATTGAATCAGTTTGTATGGGAGGTAAAGACTTATGAATAACAAAGAAAACCGCGTGAAATTGAAACTAAGACGTGTTAATGGCCATATAAAAGGAAAAAGGAAAGAATCAAGACACTATTATATGAAATTTGTTGTTTCCTGTATCAGGTCCCAATCCGGCTGTTGTTTTGAGAGCTTATCAGCTTTCTTATCTGTTTCACGTTAGTAGCGGTACACCTGCGGAAGCTTATATTTATTGAATGGATTCTATTTTTCTGTGAGTCTGTACTGTAATAATATGCACGGCATAGGCGTAGGAATATTTGGCATTAATTCGTTCAACTATAGTAGTAGCTACTTACCTACTCCGAACCTATTTGTGGACTTCTGTACAAACGATCTTCCCATATTATTAAACGAGTAGTCATTGCTGCTGCTAGCCTTGGAAGAGGCAATTAATTTATCCAATGCTCTAAAAAATGCTGTTTTTGAATGCTTTTGAGAAATGACATTTCCGAACTAGACTCTGGATTTTCTAATTTTCTGGGGGAGCATGCCCCCCCCCCCCCTGGTGATTTCGTTTATTTGACGCCCGTATTCTTGGTTTTCATCTGACGTCACGGCGGCCATATTGGTGCACAGAAACAATGAAATGGCGGCCATATTGGTGCACAACCTTTATCCTATGGGAATTTAACTCTATTCTTATTCAAACATTTCGGCCCACCGATCACGTGAGTGAAAACAATCCATTGTCCAACACGGTTCACTTCTCCCCGGCCCAATTTCTACCCCACTGTATAACGGCACAGCATGTAAACAACAAAAAAGTAGTAGTAAAAGGCCAGGAGACGCCTATAATGTAGAGTTAAGATTGCACGGGCACTACTTCGAGTGTGTATTCCCAGTACTTTCTCCAGAACCAACACAGAAAACATACATTTTCAACAGGATTAAGCATTGTATGTTTGAACACCATTTCATCTCGTGCTTGTGCCCCGACACCGGGCACGGGCACTCAGTTACAATGCAGCTTATGCGGTAGAATTAGTATGTGAAGTGTATGTACTGTAGTTAAACTATAACCATAGTTAATTAATAGAAAATATACATGATTCCAAACCCGGCAAACTTCAAGGCTGCAAGTCGAGTGATTTTTATTGTTTTCGAATATTTTACAAACACGAGTATGGAAGCCCAGGAAGCTCACAACAACTTTTTATTTTTATGTTTTAACTTTTTATTCTGACGTTTAAACTTTTCATTTTTGCGTTTCAACTTTTTATTTTTATTTTTGCGTTTCAACTTTCAATTTTTTATTTTTCACTTTCAATTTTTTATTGCCAAATAAAAAAGCCAACATTAGTATTTATTTAACTGACCTCCAACTACAAGCAAACTCTGTCTCAATCTTCCCCACCATTTCTTTAATTCGTTCAACATGTATATAACGTCTTAAAATTCGGATAACAATCTGACTTTTTACTCCACAAAAATATATTTCTTTGCCATAGTATGAATAAACATACCTTCAGATACATCTTCTGGTAAGTCCGCCATATTGGTTTGCCTCGCAAAGCATCATGGTTTACGCTCACCAAAATTTTTTTGCGTTTCAACTTTTCATTTTTGTGTTTTAACTTTTCACTTTTCATTTTTATTAAAATACAAAAAGTTGAAAGTTAAAAATAAAAAGTTGAAAGTTAAAAATAAAAAGTTGAAACGCAAGAATGAAAAGTTGAAACGCAAAAATAAAAAGTTGAAACGCAAAAATAAAAAGTTGAAACACAAAAATAAAAAGTTGAAACATAAAAATAAAAAGTTTAAACAAAGAAATAAAAAGTTAAAAGTTAAAAACAAAAAGTTAAAACATAAAAATAAAGAGTTGTTGTGAGCCTCCTGGGCTTCCATAGACACGAGAGAACATTGAAAATTACGAGGTAATAGGCCAAGTGATTTTTGTTGTTCTCGAGTGTTTGTAACCCCTGGTAAAACACAATACACGAGTTTATGAAATAGCTTCTCAATCGTCTATTAGGCCTACCCTAAACGTCGCACAATAGACGAATTTAATTCGAATTAACTTCGTAGGTAATGCGACGTAAATGTGACGTCGGGTTAAACGTCGAATTCTCTGAGTCGAATTTAATTGTTTTTACTTGGACGCCTTCAGCCTGAAAACGATTCCTTGAAAACATGGCGGCGAATTGTCACAGAAAGAAGAGAAACGTTTAATTCGACACGACGATTAATTCGTCGTGTAATTCGAACGCGCATTATCGTCGCACTATCCGTCTCACTCAGACGAATTTAATTGCCCAGACGAATTTAATTCGTGCGTCGAATTTAATCGAGTTATACGTCGCAGTCTCGTCGAATAAAATTCAAACAATTAAATTCGTCTGAATTAATTATATCGTCTATTGTGCGACGTTTAGCGCAGGCCTTATAGTAGGATTCGCGAGGGACGTGGTAATATTGGTGCATATTAGATTAGACAATGGTGTATATATTTAGTAACCAATAGTCTCATGTTGAATTTATAATTAAGAAATGTGGTAATAAACGGTCTTTTGTTTGTACCGCCGTTTATTATCTGATTTCTGAATTCAGTTAGCGCGACCTTTACCGGGTTTCAAAACTCATGCACATGATCAAATATTTTTTCTTTGATTGGCTAATTAGCTTGAGAACGTAAATTCACAGATAGAATATTAATTATGTTTTTTTACTCTTTAAAAGGAAAACAAACTGAAAATAGCTCTGCTTAAGTACTTGGACAAGTATAATTTCGAGGACACGGAGAAACATCTACTGGTGGCTTACCGCTTTAACATGCACCGCGAGGTCGCAATCAGTCTGAAAACCTCCGCTGATTTGCAAGTGAAGAAACTGGTTAAACGCGAGTTAAGTAAGTTTAAGCTACTTTTGGTGATCTGATATCCATTTTGTCGCAGTATATTCTGCTTTTCATGTGGACATATATTTTTTCATATTTGTTATTGTTGTTATTGTTGTTGTTGTTGTTGTTGTTGTTGTTGTTGTTGTTGTTGTTGTTGTTGTTGTTGTTGTTGTTGTTGTTGTTGTTGTTGTTGTTGTTGTTGTTCAACAACAACGAGCGACAGATGGTAACACAACAAGAAAGACAAAAGTACTGCTTATTTTGAAAACAACACACTTGAACATGTCAGCTTAAAACGAGGTAAACACTAAATGACAAAGAGTGAGCCTGGCTATTGCGAAAATGGGTCTACTTGACAGATGGAAAATAATAGAACCTGGCTCCAACATAATGCCCGAACCTAATTTTCCACGTGGTCATTTATGGACAATGGTCCTTGTAGAAATGTGTTGGATGCGCAGTAAAGTTCAATACATACCTTGACGCAGTCTTCAGAAGAGGGGGCTTCTCTTTTGTTTAGTGCTTTCCTTAAAGTGCTTATGAAACGAAAATTAAGTTTGTCTTATTTGAAAGTACTTTTAAAATAGCAAAGTAACATCTTTTGCAGTTTTTTGTTTCCTTGCTTTGTTTTTAAGATATCACAGTTTGTTTTATAAGCGAAAATGACGTCACAACGTGGAATAATGACCTACCGGGAAAGGTTATATATATTTTCTATTATCAGACGGAATCACTAATTCGAAGCAATTATGCGTGTGTGTTTTTCCCATACAACAACAAAAATATACATTTTCAACTGATTCCGTTTAATAATAGCGAAGATATATAACATTTCCATGCAGTAAGTCATTATGCAATGTCACTGGTTAGTTTCATATCTAAAACAAACTGAAATATCTCAACAACGAAGCAAGGCTACAAAAAACTACAAAAGTTGTTTACTCTGCATGTCATTTCAAAAGTACTTTCAAATAAGACAAACTTTATTTTCGTTGCATAAGCACTTTAAAACTACGCCATGATTCGCTACGGAGTTGTTCCTTTTTTCGCGTCAACAAACTGTATTTTATCCAGCATTTTTAAAGTACCCATCTCACCTGTGGGTGTATTACATATTCGTAATCTTTGAGTTCTCCTGGGGAAAATTATAATATAATCTTCTCGTTTCAAAAATGTCATCTTCTTGAACTTTTTCGCTGTCAGAGTTGGTAACTACTTACCGGATGTGACGTCGAAAAACGAATGAACTTTTAGAATCTGCTAACTAACACTTTTCTTTTAGGTGCAAACAGTGAAGTACGTTCTATGCTGGTTTCCATCGCGCAATCCTATACCTATGCCATGGAAAATTTTAAGGAGGTAAACTTAAGTAGCAATCGCAGATGGAAAAGCATCGCAACCTGGAAACCTAGTTTCCAGAAGATGCTTTTGTGTCTCAGATTTTTATGAAATGTCCATCTATTTTTCAACCAAATTCAACCAACATTTAGTGCGTTGGTCCTTGGTCAGTGGCCAACCCTTCCACAAAGTTACATAACAATACTTTTTTGAGATAACTTGGTGACGGACAAACCAACAAAACAGACAAAAACAAACAAACAAACAAACAAACAAACAAACAAACAGACAAGCAAACAGACAAGCAAACAGGCCGACAGACAGACAGACAGACAGACAGACAGACAGACAGACAGACAGACAGACAGACAGACAGACAGACAGACAGACAGACAGACAGACAGACAGAGATTAAACTATGATCTACTTGCGGAGGTAATTATAAATTAAAATGTAATCAACGAAAAAGTAATTATGGTAGAGCATTTCCCATTTCGGAGTGCTGGTTGGTAAAATCAATCTGTTTTCTGTTTCAGGAAGGTTGTCTTTTGCAGGCACTCGAATGTGCAAAGAAACACCGACTTGTCGAACTGCAAAAACATCTCCTTCCCACTGGCATGGTGATTTTAGATTTAAACGATAAGTCTCTTGGCGAATTTCTAGCCAAGTACAATAACTTTTTCGAGGCCTATATTGTGGCCGATGCTTATAACAAGCGTTCACTGGACACGTGGGTCGAGCCAGTGTTTTAACCACGTGATACTTGGTGGAGACTTTAAGTACTTCAATGAGATTTGCAGTGTTTTTCAAGTACCAACCGCCATCTTGTCTGAGTTGGTTGTGAGGTAAGTGTAATATTCCGTACGAGTAAAGTTGATGGTTGTATTTTTGAATTTCTCTCTTTTTCAGTAATCCGAAAATTATGATAGCCATATAGTTGAATTTGGGAGAGTGCATGGAATTGATATTTTCATTTAAACTTACATTGTAATGGCTTGTAAGATATTTCTAAGCTCAGCACATTATAATTAGATCATAAAATGGCATTGTGACAACCCACGAAAATTTCATTGAAAAATATTAAAACATTGCAAAGTAGACTTTTCAATAACACCATTTTGGTGTGAAAAATAGACCGCAGAAAAACGACTTGAAAAGTCCTTATTTTGCTTGTTGTAAGAAAACATACATGTATTTCAATTTTTTTTGCATAGAAAATCAGCACAAAATAAATATTTGTGACAAAATTGAAAGAAAAAAGTAACAAGTGCTAGATATCAAATGTTAGTCTCGGTATAATGAACTCAGGGTTCCCACTATTCAAAGAACATGAAATTCAAGGATCTTCTAAGGACCGATATCAATGGACCGAGATATGCAAAAAATATGAAACTTGTTTTATGCCGAAAATTAGGCTGAACTCTCACGTAAACTTACTTAGATCTATTGCTAACACACTTTGTTTGATATCAGTTATTTTAACATGGTTAATAATATATATGACAAAATCACTGCATCCTGGTTGGTCGAGAGGAGTGCAATTTTAATGTAATACAGTGCATAAAAGGTGTAATACAGTGCAGAAAAATGAAATACAATGCAAAATTCAATGATATTAAGCATTCTGATTGGCTAATAAACAATGGGAAACTACCGGAAGGCCAACGAAATGCCTATGCGGATTTTGAAGGATGTTTTTTCCTTCACGAGAAAATCCAATGGCGACCAAAACATAGAGTTGTTGAAGAACATTTTGGTGAAATACAGAAAGAGTTTCCCTAAATATTGTCATTAAAGTTCCTGCAAGAAGACTAGAAGAGGTTAGATGCTATAAGTAAAACGTTTGACGTTTTAGTGAACGAAGCGAGTTTTAAACCATTGAAGCTTCGAAAAGTGGAGCAATGGGTGGTATATAACTTCGTAGCTGGAAGAACATTTGTCTAACATTTTCATGCAATTTTGAAAAGAAAAACTCGTGAGTTTTTTCAAAGACCTCAAATAGACCTTATTCCAAAATGGCCGCCGAATTAGAATTCTTTTATGTACATATAAATTAGCCCTTATGACCTCGTTTTAAAGTAAAAATTATTTTGAATTTCCCACATGAAAACGAGTTCATGAGGCTAATTTATATGTATATAAAATAATTTTAATTCGGCGACAATTTTGGAATAAGGTCTACGATTTTCAAGGATTTCCAGGCTTGGAATTTTATTTTTCAAATTCAAGAACTTTCCGGGATTTTTAAGAACCCTGGAAATTCCGTGAACTGCTAGAATGGGTGGACATTGTTCCATTTACTATGCTTATTTCATTCCTTGAAACCGATTTTGAATTCGTTTCATTATATTATAGATATCGGTCCGAACTTCAGCGTAACTCCTCAGCTATTGTCCATATGAAGAAAGTAATGCGTTTTGAAAGAGACATTCTTTCTCGTTATAAGTTAGCCGTTGAGCTCGGATATCGCGATGAAATAGAAAGCATAAGACAAAGCGAAGCTGGAGCACTTGTTCGGGACAGACGTGAGTAATTCTGGTTTCAGGTACACCACCTTATCCATTTCAACAAAGATTTCCGAGGTAACCACGATAATATAGAAATAAAATTAATAATTGATAGGTAAATACCGGCTGACACAAAAAAAGTTTATAAAATTTAAATCGTTTTAAAAATTCATATGTCCTCTCTATCAACATAATATTTTTTATTTAGAGTATTCCTTAGTTTAAAAGGATGCATTGATATTAAGATATGCAACTTGATAAGGTTTAATTAAGATCCAATATAGCTCAGAATAAAATATGCAGGTCAAGGAAATGGTTTGTTTGAAAAAGTTCAAAATCTGACGTCACGTCAATATTATATTCACATGCATGGTGGTTGAAAATTATTTGGCCTATATGATATGACAAACATACATGGAAATTTATATGGACATAAGTTTAAAGAATGTCAAGGTTAAATACACGGGAGAATTTTTAACAACGATTTTGACGCAACATGTTGCCGCGACTAAACTTATGCGTGTAACATGCAACTTGTGGACAATTTTCAACGACATTTTCTTGCAGCAAACAAATCTTTATTAATAATAGGCATCCTACACATGCATGTGCACCGCTGTTCCATTGTTACCTCCCCCCCCCCCCCCCCCTCCTCCCCCCAAACCTCGCTTGACTATTGCCTTGTCAAGAATAATCAATAACATTAAAGGTTGTTATTGTTCAAGGCTTCCAGTGTGGGTACATCAGAAGTAATATCAATATCTATAGTGAAGACAATAAGATTATACTAATTTAAAGGTGAATCACGATCGATACTGCGCATATTGCGTCACCTTAACGTCTATAGACGTCCTCAAACACGTTACCGAGCGACCAAGGACGTGTATACACGTCCTCTAGCAACTTGTGTATTGTTTCCCTCGGTCGTTCATCAAGTTTCGCCGTGATCGTTTCAAAGGGTCTGGGAATAAATAAGAAGTCCACTGACCCAACAGTTTGTCTCGTGGTAGAGGTATTATCTGGGAACCATTCGATCGTTTTCAATTCAAAGTAGTGAGAGTGCCGGGGGAAGCGACGAAGAAAGAGAAATAGAAAGAGTAACAGGAAGAGTTAGAGTACAAGTAAGAGGACGAGGCAGAGGTGGAGTACATGTTGGCCAAGGAAGAATTGTGTTTTTAGGCTTTTAGCAGCGGTTTGTGTTTTGCTCGAAATCCAAGGTGGCCACCAGTAAAAATCAAATGGCTAAAAAAGGTGCCAGACCTTGCTGAAAATACTTTAAATGACTTTTTTAGTTCAAATCACTGAAGTAAATAACAAAATCCAATATGGCTGCCGGTTGTTGTGGTTACAAAGTGTTGGCATTCAAAGGGTTAATATTATTTGAATTCGAATTAATTTCAAACTTGACTAAGGGGACTGATTACAGAGATTTTCAGCCCAAAATTCGCAATTGTCAAGTAAATGTTGCTTTATTTTGAACAAAGTTTCGTTACTTTTACTGCAGTTTTACACTGTTAAATATGTCGATGCATTTTTTTTGGAAATATCGTTTATAAAAAGATTGTTATAGTCTTAGCTATTCCGCGAAAGCGTCTTCACGAAAACTAATTAATTGATTAAGTCTTCGATACGATCACGAAATACATAAACACAGTTTTGAAGATCTATTTCAGTTCCTTTCAGCCTTCCTTATTCACATGCAGTCATGCAAGTAAACGAACGCGTATACCGCAGCGAATTTAAGGCACAGTGCAGCGTACACGAGCATGCGCACTGAAGACCTTTTTAATTGAAAAATTAATTAACAAAATCAAATTGAATAAATTTCTACAAACCTCATCAGATTCTTTAGATTCGTGTCCCTCTCTTTCATCCAAAATCATATCGCTATACCTCCAGAATGGAGCCGAATTCTTCACTTTCCGCCATTTCGTAGAAGTGCGCCCGCGCAAAATAACAAAAATTCATGCGGTTTTTATTTATCCACGTGACACGCTGCACTGTGCCTTTAAACGCTTATACAGTTTCTCAGCCCGCTTTGCCGGGACGAAACAATTACATGGACATTTTCATCCCGGTCAACCGGGCGCGACAACCGAGACCCCGGCTATCCGGGCTGGCCCAGTCCACCCCCTTATTTCCTCGAATCTTTATGTATATGTTTGTTTTATAAGAAGGGTAATTCGAATATCTTTTTGACGTCAGATTTTTAAACTGTATAGACCTTTATTAAACATTATATCATATTTTCATATCAGTGCATCCCGTTTTAAAGTAAGGAACAGTCTAACAATTATTAACAATTATTATCTTGATATAGAAATTTCTACAATCATTTGAATTTTATGCTCTTTTTTGTGTGTCGCCCACGGTATATCATGAACGTATCAGTATCTGGTATTCTGGTGCTAAGTCTATCATCAATCGTATCTTGACGAAAATACATTGTTGCAGGCTATAATGTGTCCGTTAAGCAAAAGGCTCTTTGATAACAACCAAATAATTGAGAAGTAGAATGAACACGACAAAGTTATTAACAATAATGAAATTATTAATTTAAATATAATTAATATGTATATATAATCATTTTGGAAATTCTCCGATTAATTATTTAATTTTAAGAACAGACCTTGCAATTTGCTTTGATAAAAGCATTTGCCATGGTGAATGTTGAAAAGCTTTTAGAAGAACTGGAAACCTAGCAGATTCTGTTTTTACTCTGCTAACATTGCCATTCACTATAACAAATGCGTTTTTCAAAGCAATTTTAACATATGCATGTTTAGTTTAGTTTAGTTTAGTTTAGTTTAGTTTAGGGTCAGCCACTGTTAGGGTTTAGTTTAGGGTCAGCCACTGTTAGGGGCTAGTGTATGTAATGTAATGTGATGATTGCATTGTAACTGTATTGTATTGTACTGTGTTGCGTTGTGTTGTGTTGTGTTGTGTTGTGTTGTGTTATTGTGTTGTGTTATTGTGTTGTGTTATTGTGTTGTGTTGTGTTGTGGTGCGTTGTTGTGTTGTGTTATTGTGTTGTGTTGTGTTATTGTGTTGTGTTGTGGTGCGTTGTTGTGTTGTGTTGTGTTGTGTTGTGTTGTGTTGTGTTGTGTTGTGTTGTGTTGTGTTGTGTTGTGTTGTGTTGTGTTGTGTTGTGTTGTGTTGTGTTGTGTTGTGTTTGTGTTGTGTTGTGTTGTGTTGTGTTGTGTTGTGTTGTGTTGTGTTGTGTTGTGTTGTGTTGTGTTGTGTTGTGTTGTGTTGTGTTGTGTTGTGTTGTGCCGTGTCGTGTCGTGTCGTGTCGTGTCGTGGTGCGTTGCGTTGCGTTGCGTTGCGTTGCGTTGTTGTGTTGTGTTGTGTTGTGTTGTGTTGTGTTGTGTTGTGTTGTGTTGTGTTGTGTTGTGTTGTGTTGTGTTGTGTTGTGTTGTGTTGTGTTGTGTTGTGTTGTGTTGGGTTGTTGTGTTGTGTTGTGTTGTGTTGTGTTGTGTTGTGTTGTGTTGTGTTGTGTTGTGTTGTGTTGCGTTGTTGTGTTGTGTTGTGTTGTGTTGCGTTGCGTTGCGTTGTGTTGTGTTGTGTTGTGTTGTGTTGTGTTGTGTTATGTTGTGTTATTGTGTTGTGTTGCGGTGCGTTGTGTTGTGTTGTGTTGTGTTGTGTTGTGTTGCGTTGCGTTGCGTTGTAGTGCGTTGTGTTGTGTTGTGTTGTGTTGTGTTGTGTTGTGTTGTGTTGTGTTGTGTTGTGTTGTGTTGTGTTGTGCCGTGTCGTGTCGTGTCGTGTTGTGGTGCGTTGCGTTGCGTTGCGTTGCGTTGTTGTGTTGTGTTGTGTTGTGTTGTTGTGCGTTGCGTTGCGTTGCGTTGTGTTGTGTTGTGTTGCGTTGTTGTGTTGTGTTGTGTTGTGCTATTTATTGTGTTGTGTTGTGTTGTGTTGTGTTGTGTTGTGTTGTGTTGTGTTGTGTTGTGTTGTGTTGTGTTGTGTTGTGTTGTGTTGTTTGTGTTGTGTTGTGTTGTGTTGTGTTTGTGTTGGGTGTTTGTGTTGTGTTGTGTTGTGTTGTGTTGTGTTGTGTTGTGTAGGTTTGTTGTGTTGTGTTGTGTTGTGTTGTGTTGTGTTGTGTTGTGTTGTGTTTGCGTTGTTGTGTTGTGTTTGCGTTGTTTTGTGGTGCGTTTGTGTTGTGTTGTGTTGTGTTTGTGTGTTGTGTTGCGTTGCGTTGCGTTGCGCAACCTCGTACCCAGTCTTTTTCACTTTAGGCGAGAGAAAAACCCTGGTAGGAGCTGCATGCTGACGCCAATTATTTTTTTCGGCAAAGTAATATTGTGTTCGGAGTCGGCTAGCGTCATGCGTCATGATTTTCCTACTTTTATTATAAATATTATCACTCGCGATATTTCCCATTGAATGTAAAAACATAATATCATCTTGAGCAATGTCATTAAGTAAAGCTGTACCAGAAAGTCCAAGAAAATCTACGCAACTCAAAATATAAACACAACTTGCTGTCGCCTGTGTCGTTCTATTTGTGATGTGCGACACTCAAAAAAAGATCTTATCGGCCGCGGAAGATATATACTGTACTTCAATTCCCCCAATGTCGACTCACTTCCACGTTTGGTCTGCAGAGTTTGTGAAAGGCGACTTTACAGTTTCGAGACCTTCAAGTATGTTTTTTCTGAAAGTCAAGGCATTTTTACTAGAGTTAAACGATGCAGTACTTCCACTCCTCAACGGCATTTAAAAAAGATGGAAATGGGACCTTTATTTACTTCAACCGAAAACCAACATGACAAAAAGGTACGTAAAAAAATGGGCTGTTGTTCTTTCATATGTTTCGTTTTCATGTTTTTGCGACCGATTTTGACAAACGTAAAACCTCTATCCTTCCCCGACAATAACCGACAGGAAACTCATCAAAAATGAAAAACTCCTGAAACTCGGCACAATATAAACTATCTGTTTATTAGTTAATTCATGTTTCCGACTCCAAATTTCTCTCTCCCCTTCTTGAATCGCAGATATCATTAAAATTATACAAAACAGCAGTTGGTTTACAGCTTTCAAATAACGAACCAAGTTACGCCCAACGTGAACGTTTCAAACGTAAACAAATGGGAAAAAACTATCACGCCTAACGGTTGATTGCAAATGGTAGGGATTAATTCAATTCAATGGATTTTGCTAGGAACAGCTTTATTAATGAATGTTTTAATCCTGCTAAATGTCCAATGTAGTGCGACCACCGTGTTTTTGAAGAAATTATTTGGTCCTTAGCGTAGGATCCAAGATAGGTTGGAACTATTTCCAGGTCTGTTTACTTGAACGACGTTTTCTCACCCAAATCACAATCGGCAGTCAACTTTTCGACGCCAAAACAAAGATCGACAGTTGCTCCAGACTGGACAACTTTAAAGATGGTCGGTACATTCCTGACAAAGTTAAGAACTCTCTTCGCTCTTTTACGTTTATATTGATTTAGATTTAAAATAATTCAATTTATATAGGAAGAAAATTAGGATACTTAACGAACTCACTGTTAATTACTCGATACTTAAGCCTGACAAGGGTAATGGCCTTGTCATATTGAAACGTAGTGATTATATCGTATCTGTTAATTCTCTTTTCTCTGATCCACTTAAATTTAAAAGAATTTCTTCCGACCCTACGTCTACTAGGCTTTCTTCATTACAAAGTTATCTCTCTACCCTTCTTAAACGTGATGAAATTTCAGAATCTGAATACGCTTTTTTAAGACCAAAATCTGCGCATTTTGGTCGGGCACATGGCCTTCCTAACACACACAAAAGTTTCTCTTCGTTACCTAAATTTCGACCGATTGTTGACACCACTAATAGTCCTAATACTCCGCATTACAACGTTGGTAAATTTCTATCTATAATTTGTTAAATCCGCTCACCCACAATGAATTTACCCTTTCCGATTCGTTTCAAGCCGTATCCGATATGAACTCTATCCCAAAAGACTTATTTTCAGTTTGTTTCGTTTGATGTTGTTTCCTTATTAACTAACGTCCCTCTTCTAAAAACAGTCAACATTATATTAGATCGTATTTTTCAATGAAAAGTCAATTGATACTAATCTTAGTAAACGAACTTAAGTAAACGATTTTAGATCCATGTAACAAAACCGCTTTTTCTTTTAATCATCAGCTCTATGAACAAGTTGATGGTGTATCAATGGGTTTCTTCTCTCGGTCCTGTACTCGCCAACATTATCCTTACTGAATTAGAAAAACTAATTGTTTCAGATCTTATTAATTCCGGTATAATTAAGTTTTACAGACGTTATGTTGATGACACTTTAGTACTCATCAAGCCTTCCGATATCTCTACTGTGTTAGAGAAAATTCAACTCTTTCGACAAAAAATCTTGATTTCACCGTTGACACTTTTGATAATGGACTCGTCCATTTTTTAGATATTAAAATATCTGCTGATGGTACTGATATTTATCGACAAGATACTCACACCGGTCAGTATACACAATTTTCCAGTTTCGAACCTTTTCCTCGTAAAACCGCTTGGATAAACTCCCTATTTCACCGCGCTTTTAAAATTTGCATCTCTAAAGAAATTGTTTGAAAATCAAATCTCCAATATTAAATCTTTATGTCTTGGAACGGTTTTCCTAACAGCATCAAAAATCTTTTGCTTAATTAAATTAAAGAAAAAACATCTTTCTTCGGCTTCGTCTACTTAGCAAGAAGATAATCTTCCAAAAATTTGGTTTCGTATTCCATATCTCGGTAACCGTGGTGAAAACCTAGTTAAGGCTTAATTTTATTGTCATTTATAATACTAAAAATATTATTTTATTTTATTAGTATTTAATTATTATTTGATTTAATTAGTATTTAAATCTCCCAGCCCGGCTCATGTCAACAGCCCCGAATTTATAACATAAAACAGATTTCTTGCCAGCTGTCTGGGCTTTAGAGGGAGGTGCTATATATATATATATATATATATAGACGATTCACAAGCAGTTTATCACGAGGAAAACCTGTCGGTGTGGCGATTACAAAACGACAACAATAGAGCGTGTTTTTCCGGAAATTCACCAAGAACTTGTGCATGTCATCAGTCTCATATTTCTCATATTTCGAAGTATTGTTTGTGGTTCGCGGAATCAATATACACAGGATTGGAATATTGCTAATCGTATAATAATGGTTTATTTTACTTTATCACGTGTACTATTCGATCTGAAATTAAATAATACAGGATTCTTACTAATGCGCTAATATTGTCTAATCCAAAAAACATACATAAACTTTCACTTACTTCTGTGGCAATATCCCAATGTTTCAATACAATAATACGTAATACAGGTGAGCAACTTTTCTCTGGTTAGCTTTACAGGTTAGCGTTCAGTGTTTATACAAAACGAGTTAGCGTTCAGTGTTTATACAAAAACAGGTTAGCGTTCAACAAACAGTGCGGTTCTTCTCAGTTCTTTTAACAACAATAAAGCCTTATTTTCAGTCATGCGGTCTATAGTAATCTGATACTAATAATTATTAAATGTCAATCAAAGTTAAATCAATGTAATAAACTAAATTAAAGAATAATAGTAATCTCGTTCGTCTATCGAAACATCCTCCCCACCATGAGGACACAGTCCTTATACATCTGTCTTGTATCCTTCTGCTGGGTAGATGACAGCGATCTTGGTGATCGGTCTTTTATATTCTCCAACAGACGTTTTTATTTTCACGTTTCCTGACTCTTCCGTCGGGCCCGGGATATACTTCAGTGACCCTGCCTAGGGTCCACTTTCCTCGGATTGCGTTTGTTATCTGCGTACGTCACCACGTCGTTTACCTGGACGTTCCGTTGATCTACTTGCCATTTTTTTCGCGGTACAAGGTACGGGACTACATCTCGGCTCCACCGTTTCCAAAAGGAGTCGACCAACCTTTGGACGAATTCCACTCTGTGCTGCGGGTTTCTTGTCTGCTTGAATGGTCCTTGTGGGACTCGGACGTTGCTCGCCCTAGGAGCATGTCGTTCGGGCATAGATAGGACCCGTCGTCTGGATCGTTCGGCACTCTGCCGATGGGGCGTTGGTTGACTAAGTTTCCAGCTTCTAGTAGATAGGTATACAGCTCGAACGGTGTCAGTACTTGGTCACCTACGGCTTTCTTTAATGCGTTCTTGCAGCTTTTGACTAGTGCCTCTGCACATCCATTGTGATGCGGCGCCGCAGGAGTTGTGAATTTCCATTCCATGCCCTTCTCTGCACAGAACTCACGTAGCTCTTCCTTATCCCAACCGGTCACCACTTCGCGCAGCTCTCTTTCTGCCCCGACAAACTGAGTCCCGTTGTCGCTCATCATTACAGCGGGTTGACCTCGGATCGAGAAGAATCTACGGAGCACTTGCAAGAATTCCATAGTAGAACAGTCCACAGCTAATTCTAGATGAACTGCTCTTGTGTTCAAGCATGTGAATAGTACTCCATAGTGCTTTGTCGTCTTGTTGCGCCCTACTTTGACGGTATAGGGTCCGAAGTAGTCGCATGCTGTATAATGAAATGGTGGCGTGTACGGTGCTAGACGAAGCTGAGGTAGATCCGCCATACGTTGCGACTCGACTTTGTGTGTCATTTCTCGACAGAATGCACACCGGAACTTGACAGACTTGGCGAGGTCGTTGGCCTTCAGAATCCAGCATTTCCTCTTTGTCTTGGCTGCCGTCGTCGCTACTCCATTGTGGCCAAACTGGTGCATGTGATGTGTTACTAACAGCGAGATCCAGTGCTCACGAGGGAGGTAATGCGAAGGCTTGGACTCGTAGGACACCACAGCTTCGGATACTCGTCCTCCAACTCTCAATACTCCATTTTCATCTATGAACGGACTGAGCGCTGTGAATTCATCTTTGGCTAGGCGGCCATGGAGACTTTTTCTGGGCTTCTTTAATCCAAAAAGATATCGGCTTCTTGCAGTTCACTTTGGCGAGGGCGGACCTTGTGTGGCAGTACTTTGTTCATCTTCTCTGCTTTCTACTTGTCGTTTTGGCACGCGCCTTTCGACTCAATCTTCTTATGCGGGCGGTAACCCTAATCAGTTTCCTCCAAGTAGAAAACTTCTTAAGGTTAATTGCTTCTTCAGCCTTCGACATCGGCACCTGGCAAACAGTCTTTGACTTTACGACGCTCTTTGTTGTCATCCTGTAAATCTTCTACGGGCGATACTGGTTCCTGTGGCCAGTCTTCCTCTGGTAACTTAAGGAATTCTGGACTGTGCTTCCACCTGTCATTCAGCTTTTGGAACTGTGATACCACGAGAGACATCGTCTGCCACGTTTTGTTCTCCTGCGATATGTTTCCATTGGGGACGGGTTAGAGTTGTTTTGAATCTCACCAACTCTAGCTGATACGAAGGGCTTGTATCCTCTGGCTTTGACTGCAGATCCATGCTAACACAATCCTGCTATCTGTGAAATAAATTATCTTCTCAAATTGAATCCGTGATTCTTCGCGAATGTTTTTTTTCCTATCCGTGTAGCCAAAACAGCGGCTTGTAGCTCGAGTCGTGGAATTGTCAGCTCTTTCAGCGGTGCGACCCTCTGATTTCGCAGCTACAAATCTAGCTTCATATTTCCCGTTACTGCTGGGTAGCCATCTTACGTAAGCGCACGCTCCAAAGGCCTCCCGTGAAGCATCTGAGAAAATACACAGTATTGGCAATCCCACTGCATCTGCTGGGGTTAGGCACCGAGGGAATTTCACTCCGTTTAAACTCTTCTAGCCCTTGGAACAGTTCGATCCATTTTCGGCGAATTTCTGGTGGCAGTGCCTGGTCCCAGTCGTACCCCATCTGCCATAAATGTTGCATTCCTATCTTCGCACGGATAAGAAACGCGGCGGCAAATCCGATATGGGTCCATATATACGATGGGCAATTCGACTTAATCTACCCATTCTCTTCGTTAGGTGTGAGCTTCGTTTGGACTGTGGGGACCTTATCCGGGTACTTGAGTGATCTTGAGATAGATCAGCCTTATGACTTTAGGCGAATGTAAACTATGTCCGGTGTCGTATTTGAGCCCATACTATTCCAAGTACCTTTTACTTCCACATCTCCTTGCAGAATATCCGCGAGTCATCCAGCGAGATCTTCTGTTTTCCTCGTGGATGGACGTTTTGTTTCTTCAGAGGACTTTATTGAGAGAGAGGAGTGCCTAGCCAGCCTTTGAGCACTATGAGAAACCCACCTCCTTTCTCTAAAACGTCGTCGAGATCATCCGTTTGCTTGCGTGCGTCCTTATCCGACTGTATCAACTGAGCTCCGCAAATTATCGGTCCATGTAAGACGTTCTCCGTAAGATGCTTTAGCTGCTTGTGGGTGGCGAAGTTATGGGACTTTCTTCTTTGCTGTTTTGAGCTGCAGGGCCTATCTGGGCCATTGCTGGGGCTGGTTTGTCTCCAAAAAGTAAGAACCTCTGCGTTCTTCACGTAGACCATCTGGGCCTCATCGTAGCTTGGTGTCAAAATTCCTCCAAACAGAATCGGATGGATCGTGCGCATGATCTTCTGCTTCTGGTATGAGGACACCGCAATGGTAACATTTTTGGAGATGTCTCCGCTGATGGCCACTTCTTTCTCTCTACAAGCGTAGAAACGAACCCCGATACAGGTTATTTATGCATGAATCTGGAGCCGTTTTCTCCAGTAGCTCAGTTCAGCTCTGTGTTCCTTGATAAACAGACGATGAGTTGAACACAATGCGAACTGGGGGTACTCTTTCGTTCTCTGGTTCCTTAACACAGCGTGAAATGCGAAATATAGTGAAGCAGGGCCTTTGAATAATTTTCCATCTCTTCCCCTTGGTAACAGCTTTCGAGCGAAATTCATTTCCACCATTTGTTTCTCCGTATGCTGCCGGCTTTGTTCTGGGTTTTTCGCGAGCCGAGCGTTCGGTTGATTCCAGGCCGTTTTCACCGCTTGAAATTTATATGTCCTGGCAGTAACTTTGGATCTTTTTCTCCCATCGATATGGAATCATTCATTGGCTTCCAAACTTTACAGCAGACTCCTCAAGCAATTCTTTTCTCCTCCCTTTCGATTTGGCCTTAGCATTGTCAGCTTCACAAATACCAAGGCTTCACTTCAAACAACGCCCATAGCCTTCCGTCAGACCAGAAATCGGACAAATCGATGCGGGGGGGGGTGGTGGCGGCATTTCTGCACATGCAGTACCCGGGTTTGTGCTACAAAGCAGTTTCTCCTGGTGTGGCACCAAATAACCACCCATCCTAATGGGGATTTTTCCTTGCTACGAGTTGATTCACCTGCTTCGTTGGACCTGTATGCATATGGGCAGAGGTCGATCCCAATTAGGATACTCCGAGATCGGTCCTTTCCCCCGTCGAAGCTTCTCGATTGGACAGACCAAGGAGTTTTCGGTAATATCGTGCTGTGGTGAATGCTTGTGTTGTTTTCATCATCGCTGGTGTAATTGGAATACTACCATTTTGGCTTTTCACTGAATACTTTACTCAACTTTCTCCTTTCGTCTACGTGCGGTAAACTGGGACTCTGTAAAACCATTTGGTCTATGATTTTCTATCTTTCTTATCGTTTCGCCTCCAACTTTCGTTATATGAGGTAACAGATAGTCTCTCCTTCTGCCTATTCAGGTCGGCCCCCAGACTGAGTCTCCTTGCTGTTTACACTACGAATCAGACTTATTTGTGCTCCAGCGTCGAGAAGCACGTTGCCCACCGCGATTTGAGTACTGTGACCAATTTGGACCCAACAGATGTTAGGCATAAATTGACCGGGAGCATGGAATCTTGCTTTGTCGTTCACCGATGCAAATGTGCCTACGTTTCACATAATTGTTTCTTGTGTAAAAGAGGGTGATGAGTCTGAAGGTGCACTGGTGTTCCACCTTCTCCAATTTTCGCGTACACCGTTTGCAGTCTGCTCGCAGTTTGGCCTGTCCCTGTGTTCTCCTTTCCTGCTCTTTTCAAACAGCAGAAGCAGACATGGTTGTCTATTCTAGCGGCTTTCACACGAGATCGTCCGACACCTCATGGCAGCAAATTTCTGGCACTGGTCTGGCCAAATGACGTAGAATTCACAGACACAAGCAAACCAACACTTGATGTTCGAGTTTTGGTTGCCGCTGTCCGTGGTTCCACGCAGGAGCGCACGAGATTCAATTGGGCGGCGTGATATTGAACCGGTTCTCCAAACTGGTGCAGTTAATGCTCTCAATGCAGAGATTTCATCTCCACGGATCATCCAATTCATCAGTCCATGTAGCGTTGCTAGGTTTTACCTATCTCGTTTCCAGGTCTCGGAGGGGGACCATACTTTCCTATCAATCAGCACACATTTTCTGCTTCAATGATGGATAGCATGTGGCTGTTATCCATATCGCTCGAGAATGCCCACTTCTTTTAGAGGTGGTTGATCAATACATCGCTTTGCGACAGAGATGAACCAAGGTCGGCAAAAGCAGAAACGTCCTCTTCCTTGCGATCCCGTAGCGCTTTAAAATTTCACGATAGTCACCTGAGTAATTGAGATGTGTCGGAAACAACATCGTTGCGTCACCACTAAATTGCGAATCCTAAATAACTCCCAGGCCAGAGCATCGTAGTCAGATCCGATTCCTCTTTTATTAACTCGAGCGGTTTTTTTTCCTTCTTAAACACGTTCGCAGTAGGGGTAAAGTTGAGTCTCTCATTTAGTGGTAATCTCGTCTCAATTGAGCGTGTTTAAAAATCATCAGCGCGAGGAAAATTAGCCGTATTTCGCTCGCACGCTTCCTCCTGTAAAATTTAGGTAGCTTCGGTTTTTTCCATTTGAGTGAAGCCGTCAAGATTTCATATCCAGAACAGTTTTCCTGTCATCGTTCTTGTTTACGTTATTCGCCTTATTTCTGGGTATACTTTCGTCCTGAGCGCACCGTTGTGCAATCGGTAAGAGGTATTGCGTACAATAACTTTTCCTCTTGGTTAACACTATATACTCGAGATCACTCAGTACTTTTACCTGGCTTCTATGTCATCCGAGTTTAATTCTAATTCTGCCCCCTTTTGGAGCGTCTCGCAATTCCGATCAGGCCTGCGCTAGCTTGACAAGCCCGACTTATGCTTATAACTGCGGCTTTACTGTGAGATAGCGTTTTAAGTAGCTGTTATCTCTACTTTCGATATATGTTTTTGGCCGGTCAATGGTCTAGTTTCAAAAACGAATTTTGACAACCTTCTATCCATAATTCATTCCTGTTCAAACATCTTCGTCGTTTTATTTCTAACAATATTAATATAGTTTTATCTTCATGCTATTTCGAGAACTAGGTTCTGCAAAGGCACTCTTTACCTTCAATCACTCCAAAGCCAAATCTCTTACCATCGTCTGACGGCCGTTCATCGTTCAACTAGAATGAACCAATGCCTTGCCAAAGATCCGTGTTGAGAGTGCGGCCTTCGTGACCAGCGCGAGCGGCTGTTCTTTAATTCGCTTTCAATTGCCACGAGAACTTTCTCCCCCATCCGGAGATCAGTCATGCTTTATCACCATTTTACTGATTCCCACGAGGTCCGCGGGTAAGCAAAGAAATCGAATGATGGTTCTCGCGGGAATCAATATACACAGGATTAGTGAGGAATATTAGCTAATACGTATAATAATGGTTTATATTTACTTTATCACGTGTACATAATTTCGATCTGAAGATTAAAATAATACAGGATTCTTCTACATACATATGCGCCTAATATTGTCTACATCCAAATAACAATTTCATAAACTTTCACTATACTTCTGTGGCAATATACCAATTTTTCAATACACCACAATACGTAATACAGGGTGAGCAACCTTTTCCTCTGGTTAGACCTTTACAGAAGTTAGCGTTCAAGTGTTTATATCAAAACGGGGGTTACGCGTTCAGTGTTTACTAACAAAACAAGTTAGCGTTCAACAAACAGTGCGGTTCTGCTTCATCAGTTCTTTTAACAACAATAAAGCCTTATTTTACAGTCATTGCGGTCTATAGTAATTCTGATACTCACTAATAATTAGTTAAATGTATCAATCAAAGTTAAAATCAATGTAAATAAACTTAAAATTAACAGAATAAATAGTAATCTCGTTCGTCTATCGAAACAGTTTGCGATTCTCGATCTTCGCGATCAATTATAAGAAATATATCCGAAAGATAACTTGACCTGGTAATGACGTCTAACCTCGTGTGTTCTAATGCTGTATCAGCCAAAATGACTAGACTAGCGATGTAAAACAATTATTCCGGGTATACGTAATCGAGATCGAAGACAGAAGTAAAACTGTTGTGAGGCTATTACCTGAGAGGACGAATCCATCCCAGAAAGTGCATTGTCAAGCCGTAATAAAGGACGAGATCCGATTGCAGATGAATTTAGGCGATCGCCAAATTCTTAATGAGCAAATCTGCGACATTGAAAAATATCTTCTACGGATCTGGCTATAAATTCGCTATTGCGGGGCAACAATAACATGGTGAAGGTTGTTTACAACTATACAACTCCAATCAAATTTTAATCAAGTGGTGGGGGGGGGGTTGGGAGGGGGAGGGGTGGGCTTTGTTGTTCGAATCTAGCTAGGGGTGGGGAGGAGAGGGGGGGGGGGGTTAATACAAGTGGTTGTTGGTTATGACTTTGAACACGAGTACACAGTCCGCGCATCATTGTCTTTTGAACCATAGAGGCTTTAAAAGAGCAGTAGATACATGCAGTAGAATAAAATTACTCAAATCCGGCATGAACAGTGTACTTTACGAGTGCGTGCCGGGAGAGAAGGTTATATCCTAGCATAATTTGCGCCGTAGGGGCCGACAAATCAAAATGCTTAACGAATATAGACCGGAACAACCAAAAACTCAAAACCGTCAACTATGGGCTTTCGATCTGTCAAAATAGCACCCCTGATCAAAAAAGGATCTTCACACGCATAGATTAAATACAAATCTTCTGCAACAATTGCAAATTAAAAGTACAACTCTGATGCGTGCTTCTTTTATGAATCACAAGGCTTCAGTAGTAACCCATTCAGTCATTGTTCAGAGCAACTGATCACGCGTTTGACCATTGTTATATAATATACATGCTTTGTTTTGTACACTGCTCCATAACATTAGTTAATTATATTACTTATCGAGTTTAACAATGGTTCAAAGTTTTGGTATGAATGATGGAACAAAGAGAATAGTTTGTTTTCCGAACAAGGGTTGCACTTGCCTTATACGTATTTATTGTGTGTTTTAATCAGTAGCAAGAAACATTTTAATGTACGTGCAATAGTTCCTTTTTAATCATTCCCCTCACTCTGAAACTAAAAGATTTTTATTTGTTTGTTAAAAAAAGGTTTGGTCTACTTTAAAGGTAAATCTACCTTTCCTCCTGTCCAGAAATAAAGTGGATTATAAATCTATACTAACCAGGTTTCTTTTTGTTGAAATGACAAGTACTTCTTGTTCAGCTTGTTCACGTTGATGTGGTTTTACCGTCTTATGTTCCCATTTTCACATAGTTATTTAGGTCTCTACTTTGTATCTGAAGACAATATTGTGTCCAAACCACAACTAATGTAAGTTAACCGCTCCAATTTTCATGAAGGTCGTGCACTGAGGAGTCAATAATAGTGGCAAATGTCCAATCAATAATACTAGCAAAGTAGGGGGGTAGAGCTATACTCCACCTTTGCTATAATGAAGGTAATCTGACTCGTGTCATGAAATGTCTTTCCTCGGCCACAAAAGGAGATTTGAATTAATGTTAGGATTCGTTTACTAATCTAAACTAAACCAATTCTTTGTAAATTTAGTTCAGGCAAGTACCAAAAACCACAGTACGATCCTAATCAATCGCGTGAGCCCAGTTAAACCGGCGCTAGCCCGGCTCATGTAAACTGTCCCCTTAAATTATAAATTATAGTGCATTTGGTAGATTGGGAATTTTCTTTTAAAGTCACAATTCACAAAATATGAAATTTTTAAAAGTTCAGCAAAGCAGGCATCCCGCCACATAAAAAGGCCTGCTTTAATCTCCGGTACTAACTGCGCTTTATAAATTATAGATCGTGTTTACAGTGATAATATTGTACACTTTCGTGATCGATCTAAGACATGTACCCGAGATCAAAATGATCTTTGTATAAACTGTCATAAAATCTCCAAGATCTTTTAAGAAACGAATAAAATTATAGGGGGGGGGGGGTTATTCTCAGTACTTCGCCAGATATATACGCGGGTTCACACTGATAAAAAATGTCATACAATAAGATACAATATCAATCAATGCATACAACTTACTGCCATCTTCCATTTGTGAACAGAAGAATTTCAGAAAATTTTTTTGCGCAGCAAATTTCTACATGTATCCTGTGATTTTGTCCTCGAAAAGGTAAGAAGACGACTTG
>JAWNZC010000119.1:900000-1052711 GCA_035771165.1 Paragorgia papillata | reverse complement strand
GAGAGTAGTAAACAAATATTCTCAGAGTAGCAACAAAGATTCTGAGAGTAGTAACAAATATTCTCAGAAGTAGCAACAAAGATTCTGAGAGTGAGCAACGAAGATTCTGAGAGTAGCAACAAAGATTCTCAGGAGTAGCAACAAAGATTCTCAGAGTAGCAACAAATATTCCTCAGAGTGAGCAACGAAGATTCTGAGAGTAGCAACAAAGATTCTCAAAGTGGTAACAAAGATTCTCAGAGTAGTAACGAAGATTCTCAGAGTAGTAACAAAGATTCTCAGAGTAGCAACAAATATTCTCAGAGTAGTAACAAAGATTCCTCAGAGTAGTAGCAAATATTCTCAGAGTAGTAACAAAGATTCTGAGAGTAGCAACAAAGATTCTCAAAGTAGTAACAAAGATTCTCAGAGTAGCAACAAATATTCTCAGAATAGTAACAAAGATTCTGAGAGTAGTAGCAAAGATTCTCAAAGTAGTAACAAAGATTCTGAGAGTAGTAGCAAAGATTCTCAAAGTAGTAACAAAGATTCTGAGAGTAGTAACAAATATTCTGAGAGTTGCAACAAATATTTTGAGAGTAGCAACAAAGATTCTCAGAGTAGTAACAAAGATTCTGAGAGTAGTAATCAAAGATTCTCAAAGTAGTAACAAATATTCTGAGAGTAGCAACAAATATTCTGAGAGTAGTAACAAATATTCTGAGAGTAGCAACAAATATTCTGAGAGTAGCAACAAATATTCTGAGAGTATCAACAAATATTTGAGTAGCAACGAAGATTCTGAGAGTAGTACCGAGGATGAGGATATGCCTGTAGACGAAGATATGGTCGGCGATGAAGAACGTGACGACAGTTCTGGTCCAGCCCAAGAAAAGGATGACCAAGAAAAATCTGCATCAGAGCAGGAAGAGGAACAAACTGTTAATCCCGGACAAAAAAATGCCGCGTATGCCTAAATAGCGAATTTGATGGAGCCTGCAGTAAACCTCCTGGCAACAAAGGACAACGAAACCAACATTTTAACTAAAGTTTTACATTTATCAACAAGGGTCACTCCTTTTTCATGAAATTAAACGTGCAAAATTAAGTAGAGGATAAACTGTGAACAATCATGCAATACCAATTCTCACACACTGCTGGATGGAATGCAGCACCATGCGGGCCTGACCTTTATTAAACCACAATGTTTACAAGCAACTGTGCTAATGCCAATAAACTTTATACTAACTACTAAGCTACACAAGACGATTCTAATATCATTTGAATTGCCCACAAGCAACTGTGTTAATGCTAATAGCTATTTATTATATAAAATAGAGTGTTTTATTGATTTTTTCCGCCACCTAATAAAAGTGATAATCTCACATGTGCGATTCATTATGATAATCGCACATGTGACGATTATAGCTGAATCAGCATTATAGTTTAATGCAACTTTTGCAAGGCAATAGGACAATTTTTTTTTATATAATAAACAGAACAATAGATGGATGCTTGGAAATATGAAATTTATTTCGAGTGTTGACCAGGATATCTTACGAGTGACCGAAGCGAACGAGTGACATATCCTGTTCAACACGAGAAATAAATTTCATATTTCCAAGCATCCATGTATTATTCTCTATGTAAACTTGCAACAGCATATGTAAAACCTAGAAAACTTGATTGGGTGGGTGGGTGGGAATAGGTCAGACCACAGCAATGGCCTGAACAACAAAAAGTGGCCTTTAACATCCGGGGTACTTGACCTAAATCCCACCTCCCCCCAGTCCCTCCGCAGCGTGTGAGAAAAACATGTTCTGCTTCTTTCGTTCCTCAGCCAGCAGAAAATTACACTCAGTGCTTAATGAATGAATTTTATTTGATTTGCCACTAATTTTACACGTTGTTAACATTTATATAACACTTATATAACAATTATATACAAAAAATTAGCCGCAAGGGAGCCTAAAAAGAAAGCAAAAGGCCTATTTGAATTTAGGCTTCCTTTGTTAAGAATTGAATTATTTACAAAATTACCTTTAGCAGACTAAGTCATCAAATAAAACACAATATATAATAATTATTATGGCAAGTTTCTTAATATTTTGACAAAAGAAATGTTTTTAGCTTTTTTTTAATAAAGTAAAGGAAACTGTTAACTAGTTCAGTAGGAAGAGAATTAAAAAATGTTGGACCTTGAAATCTTAGAGAAAACTGCCTTAATATTTGTTCTACATGTACGTAACGGAATGCGAAAGTCCATTACATTCCTTGTATTATAAGTGGGAATTTGGTTATTTAAAACAAAAACATGTTGTCAAACCTTTTTGGCAAAAGAGAACTTTTTGTAGGAATACATAAATTGGCCTAATTGAAGCAAACAGATATCGTGCAATTTCAGTAATTTAAATGTTTCTAAATAAAGGGTCAGTGTGAGCATCAAAGTTGCGCAAAGATTAACGCGAGTACAAGCCGTTAGAATCAGTGAAATAAGAATAAGAATATGGTGTCGTGTGCATCATGCAGTTTATTTTAACAACAACTCTTCGCGTGCAAAAAAAAAAAAAAAAACATTGTGGTTAAATTTATAGTCGCATTTTTACGTATATCGTCTCCGGATTCACTAAGGTTGTCCTTTTTGAAACGTGCCACTGAAACGTTAAACAGTTAATGTAAAATGCTAACAAAAATTAACTAAAAATTGCACGTGTTGCTGTCGAAATTTGCTTGAATACTAAGCTATTTTTTTGTGCTTTCGTATGGTTCTTTGCGTATTTAGTTGTAGGTCTATGTTTTAGTTAGCGTTGGTTACAATATTTCGATTGGCCTATAAGAACAATATACAAAATTCTTTGAAAGTTTTCATGGTGATAATGTAATATAAATAAGACGCCTGATCAGGCGTTCACTTCGGGCTAATGCAAAATCGCAGTGAGTAGGTGGAGGTGTTTTGGATAAAAGGTCATAAAAGGTACTAAAATTGTTATGAAAGCTGCAATCACACGCATGCGCAGGTTATCACATGCACAGTGCCGTAGCCAAGGGGCCATGGGGCATACCCCGCCTGCCATGGTCTTTTATTGCAACCGTTATATTGCAACTTGAAATCCATGGAGAAACTTGGAGGGGGGGGGGGGGTACACTTGTTTTAAGGCAAAGTGAGTAGACTAATAATGTGTTGACAGACATGCATACTGCATATGCTAGAAATTACAATACTAAGGGTCTCTATATAATGTCTCCAACTTACATTTACGAAGTTTTAACATTTATAAAGAAATCTAAAGATATTCTGACGTGCATCATTCATTATGTTCTGGTTTGATAACAACAAAATTATCTAATTTAATTATGGCTTTAGAAATCCCAAATGGCAAACTTTTCAGGGGAAGCCTGCCCCCCCCCCCCCCCCCCCACACACACACACCCACCCCACCCACCCCGCTCCCCTTAGGAGCTCGAGGTTCATGCTCATGTATCGGTCACTAAATGAAATAGATAAATTTCCATATATCATATCCTAAAGTGTCCCCTTCAGCTTGTTGTTATTGCTCTGATGAAGGCCTGAGTCTACAGACCGGAAGCTTAGCAAATAAATACGTCGTGTTTCCACAAAAATAATCTATACTAACAGTATCGCCATGAAAGCTTTCAAGGAATAAATAACCTTAAATATCTCAACATCGGAACGATAGCCTGCGCCGCAGACGTCTAAACCCCTGGTTATATCCAGGGGTTTAGACGTCTGCGGCGCAGGCTACGGAACGAAAAACTGCAAAAGAACTTAATTTTAATGTTCCTTCAAATAAGACCGTACATTTTAGTTTTATAACCACTTTGAGTCCAATTTTAGAACACAGATTAAGTCAAAACGTAGCCAAAAATTTAAGAACATAAAAAAACTCGAAGTGCCACAAGATGCAGTCGAGTGGGGTCCGATATCTTTAGCACCTCGTGACGTGTTTCGTATCTGAAACTACACAGACATATTTGTTTTATTGGCCCTTCAAGATAAACTAAAGTAACTCAATATTATATAGTATTTTCGATATACTGATATCAGCCCTTGATGACTAATGCAAGTACATTGTAGAACTAACCGGGTGGGAAGAAAATTGAAGAACTCCGAGAAAAGCTTTTAAGGTAAATCACTACAATTCTACTAACACCAGACTGACACCCATCTAACTACAGGACGTAACTTCAGCTAAAAACTAGAGTGCTGTGTGGGTAGTGTTTTAGATAGAGCAAAGTGAAAAGATGGTAAGCTATTGAGAATAGTTTTGATAACGAAATACTGACATTTCAAGCAGAGCTCTTCATCAGAGTAAAAACTAGAGTGCTGTGTAGGCAGTGTTTTAGATAGAGCAAAGTGAAAAGATGGAAAACTGCTGAGAATAGTTTTGATAACGAAATACTGACGTTTCAAGCAGAGCTCTTCATCAGAGTAAAAACTAGAGTGCTATGTAGGCAGTGCTTTGGACAGAGCAAAGTGAAAAGACGGTAAGCTGCTGAGAATAGTTTTGATAACGAAATTCTGCCGTTTCAAGCAGAGCTCTTTATCAGAGTAAAAACTAGAGTGCTGTGTAGGCAGTGTTTTAGATAGAGCAAAGTGAAAAGGTGGTAAAACTGCTGAGAATAGTTTTGATAACGAAATACTGACGTTTTCAAGCAGAGCTCTTCATCAGAGTAAAAACTAGAGTGCTATGTAGGCAGTGCTTTCGACAGAGCAAAGTGAAAAGACGGTAAGCTGCTGAGAATAGTTTTGATAACGAAATTCTGCCGTTTCAAGCAGAGCTCTTTATCAGAGTAAAAACTAGAATGTTGTGTAGGCAGTGTTTTAGTTAGAGCAAAGTGAAAAGGTGGTAAACTGCTGAGAATAGTTTTGATAACGAAATACTGACGTTTCAAGCAGAGTCCTTCATCATAGTAAAAACTAGAGTGCTGTGTAGGCAGTGTTTTGGATAGAGCAAAGTGAAAAGATGGTAAACTGCTGAGAATAGTTTTAATAACGAAATACTGACGTTTCAAGCAGAGTCCTTCATCATAGTAAAAACTAGAATGTTGTGTAGGGCAGTGTTTTGGATCAGTAGCAAAGTGAAAAGATGGTAAGCTGTTGAGAATTGTTTTGATAACAAAATACTGACGTTTCAAGCAGAGCTCTTCATCAGAATAAAAACTAGAGTGCTGTGTAGGCAGTGTTTTAGATAGAGCAAAGTGAAAAGATGGTAAACTGCTGAGAATAGTTTTGATAACGAAATACTGACGTTTCAAGCAGAGCCCTTCATCAGATTCATCAGAGTAAAACTAGACTGCTGTGACTGTGTAGGCAGTGCTTTGGACAGAGCAAAGTGAAAAGATGGTAAACTGCTGAGAATGCTAGTTTTAATAACGAAATACTGACGTTTCAAGCAGAGCCCTTCACCAGAGTAAAAACTAGAGTGTTGTGTAGGCGGCAGTCTGCTTAAAACGTCAGTATTTCGTTACTAAAAATGTCAACAGATTACAATCTTTTCAGTTTGCCTCACAAGATAACGTGTTAGTCACCATAGTAGGGGGCAATTTCAAATGTTCGTTTAGTAAAACCAATAATGGAAATATATCCTTTCTAAAATAAAATAATATCTTTCCTAAAATGGATTTTCCACCCAGCGTTCATTTAAGAGGTTTAAAACTTGATTTTCGCGATTTAAGGGCAGGGCAAAATCAACTGACGACATTTGACGTCATCCATGCCGGACTATCCAATAAAAATGTACACGATTAGAAGCAAGCTTATTATTATAAAAGATTGTTTTCATGTAATGTTATTAACGTTTTAAAAATCTAAATTCTCAAATCATTTAAGCTGCGGTTTTTTACAGGATTTATTTTCTTTGATGTACCGTGGGCTGTATATATCATACAACCCTATGAATACTAATTAGATGAGAAATGAAGAAAAAACTAGGAAAATCTTTGTCCAAGGTGGAAAAAATAGACCGAAACTTTATTGGAAAACCTCCTTAATCATGAAATAAGTCAGTACGCGTCCTCGGGGCTGTATATAGCATACATCCCTCGTTCTTGGGATTTATCTCGTACTTAAAGATATCATTGTTGTAAGATTTACTTGAAAATTTTTAAATTAATACAAACTTATCCTTGCAGAGTTACAGAGTTTTAAATTTTGACATCATGCAGTATTGCTATTTAAAAATCGTGCAGAACTTTTCAATTTCATTTTCACCCAAAGTCAACATTTTAACCTTAATTCATTCCTGTCCGTAGGCTTCCCCATGCAGAGGTGAATAAATCGATCGTCTGGCGTTAGCCAGAATAAAATACCAAAGACCAATTCGGATAGGAAAGAGTTAGAGATAGTTTATAACTCATTCCTGTCTGAGGGCTTTCCAAGAGTTGAATAAAATCGTCTGGCGTTAGCCAGACTGAATAAAATACTAAAGGAAAGAGCTTAATGGAGAGATAGTTTATAACTCATTCCTGTCCGAGGGCTTCCCCAGAGGTGAATAAAATCGTCTGGCTAAGCCAGAATAAAATACTAAAGACCAATTCGGACAGGAAAGAGTTAGAGAGATCGTTTATAACTCATTCCTGTCTGAGGGCTTCCCCAGAGGTGAATAAAAATCGTCTGGCTAAGCCAGAATAAAATACTAAAGACCAATTCGGACAGGAAAGAGTTAGAGAGATCGTTTATAACTCATTCCTGTCCGAGGGCTTCCCCAGAGGTGAATAAAATCGTCTGGCGTTAGCTAGAATAAAATTACTAAAGACCGATTCGGACAGAAAAGAGTTGGCCATGCATGGAGAGATAGTTTATAAGCAAGAATAAAATATTAAAGGAAAGAGCTTTAGGGAGACAGTTTATAAAGAGATAGTTTATAACTCATTCCTGTCCGAGGGCTTCCCCAAGGTGAATAAAATCGTCTAGCGTTAGCCAGAATAAAATAGTCTGGCGTTTGTCAGAATAAAATACTAAAGACCGATTCGGACAGGAAAGAATTAATTAAATTTTAAAACTAATCTTTAACTCGTTTTAAGTTTAAATCTGACCATTTCAATTTAGGTGTTATTTTTTTAACCCCTTGTTACTTAAGAGACTACTTCAAACTTTAATTTTCTTATAGTCAACCATCAAAACGTTTGATTGTTCCCAAATTATAGCCTTCGTTATATTAGCTTGCTCTATGTGTAACATAGAATCTTAAAGTGCCTATGAAACGAAAATTAAGTCTGTCTCATTTGAAAGAACATTTAAAATGATAGAGTAAACATCTTTTGCAGTTTTTTCGTTTCCTTGCTTCGTTCTTGAGATATTTCAGTTTGTTTGATATGCAAATTAAACATTTTAACGCCACATGTGCATAATGAGTTATTGCAAAAAGTTATATATCTTTGCTATTATCAAACCAAAATAATTCGAGGGACGCATGTGCGTGTGTTAACTCATCAGAACACTAAACATGTAGATTGTCAAGGGATTATATTTGACCGAATAGCAAAGATATATAACGTTTTTTCGATAACTCATTATGCAAGTGTGACGTCGCAACATGCGACATTTACATCAAACAAACTGAAATATCTCAAGAACGAAGCAAGGAAATGAAAAACTGCAAAAGATGTTACTCTATCATTTTAAGTGTTCTTTCAAATAAGACAAACTTAACTTTCGTTTCATAGGCACTTTAATTAATAACAGACGTTTGGTAGACGTTCGTCAAGCTCTGTAACATTCTGATAACGAGTGCGACGCTCTACTAATCATTGAGCTACAAGAACTCAGACTGGTGAGTGAAGGTTACATATGTGTACAACCTGTAACCTTCTGATGACTAGTGAGACACTGTAACCATTGAGCTAGGCCTAAAATAACTCAGATGGTGAGTGAAGGTTACATATGTGTACAACCTGTACTGTAACCTTCTGATGACCAGTGCGACACTCTAACCATTGAGCTACAAGAACTCAGATGGTGAGTGAAGGTTACATATGTGTACAACCTGCAACCTTCTGATGACCAGTGAGACACTCTAACCATTGAGCTACAAGAACTCAGATGGTGAGTGAAGGTTACATATGTGTACAACCTGCAACCTTCTGATGACCAGTGAGACACTCTAACCATTGAGCTACAAGAACTCAGATGGTGAGTGAAGGTTACATATGTAAACAAGTTATGTGTACAACCTGTAACCTTCTGATGACCATTGAGACACTCTAACCATTGAGCTACAAGAACTCAGATGGTGAGTGAAGGTTACATATGTGTACAACCTGTAACCTTCTGATGACCAGTGAGACACTTTAGCCATTGAGCTACAAGAACTCAGATGGTGAGTGAAGGTTACATGTGTACAACCTATAACATTCTGATGACCAGTGAGACACTCTAACCATTAAGCTACAAGAACTCAGATGGTGAGTGAAGGTTACATATGTGTACAACCTGCAACCTTCTCAGTGATGACCAGTGAGACATTCTAACCATTCAGCTACACAAACTCAGATGGTAAGTGAAGGTTACATATGTGTACAACCTGTAACCTTCTGATGACCAGTGAGACACTCTAAAACCATTGAGCTACAAGAACTCAGATGGTGAGTGAAGATTACATATGCATGTGTACAACCTGTAACCTTCTGATGACCAGTGAGGCACTCTAACCATTGAGCTACTGAGGCTCAAGTGAAGAACTAAGATTGTAAATTCATAGTCATATGTGCTTCCTAAATGGTAGAGTTTGCATATGAGATGTAGTTAAAGTGATGTTAAGAGCTTGGTGTAATGTAACAGACGTTTGCTAGACGTTCGTCAAGCTCAAATAGTCAGGAAATATTTCGAAGTCCTAGAAAGGGATCAAACATGTAACCTTCTAATGTCCAGTGAGACGCTCTACCAAGCCGTTACATCAGAGTTGGAAAAAAGCTGCGGGTATGCGGGTACAGGAAGGTTTACTTTAGTGAGGAAAGGTTAAAGTGAAAACACGTGAAACAACACATTCGGTAATCTGAGAAAGTTACAATTAATCAAGCAAGGTGTCGAGAAGAAATGTGATTTGCAGCAAAACATTGGCTAACCAACAATTATGCAGCACTGGCAGTGGCAGCAGTTACATGTGTGAGACATGTACGCTGATGTCTGTTGTGAGATTGTCTGTATCTTCGCAGCAGTCGAGGGTAGTTGGCAGGCAATCAGTCGGCAGCGATCAGTTATTAGTAGCTATTGTAGTATGCCAAAGCTTACCTAGGAAAACCTAGAAAACCAAGGTACTGTAAAAGTCACGCAGTATTTATGAACGTTGCAAAACACAAAATCCTCGCTATATATTTTGAGGAAGGTTATCTAAACTTAAAAACCCATCCGGAGGAAGGTTGAATACTTTTTCCAACTCTGCGTTACATTACCCCAAGCTCGCAAACATACCACATGCATGTACTGTAAGCCAAGTACAAAATATTAGCAGGAAAAAAACACGTCAAGAAAAGGATTTATAATCTATTTTTTCTTAGGAAATACAATACAATCTTTTACAATACAATATAATTTTTATTCAGTTTTGTGACAGATTATATAATTACACTAATCCGCAAATAGTTCAGCTAATCGAGGCGGATGGTGTATTTAGATTATTAAAGCTATCTCTCAAACAGAGGATTGACGTTAAAACGGTTATCTGGAAAACACGGGCACACGGGCACGCGGACATGGACACACGGACACGGACACACGCACACACGTGAAAAGAAATATTTCTTTTTATCTTTAGTATGTTTTTGTTTTTTTTGCCAAGAAAAGATTCTCCAATTTGCTAAATTAATACAAAGAAATTTTACTGTACTTGAGTACAAAAACATGGTCCGCAGAAAAAAATGCGGACAATGTCCTATATAAACAAGCACACAAATTATAGCAGTATGTAAATATTGTAATAACCTTCAAAAACTCATTAATAATTCATGAGGAAAGTTCGAGAGAAATTAATGTTTAATCAGTTTCTTTATATGTGATAAAGATACCTCCTGATTTACATAAACTTTAGCTTTGATTTTCTCAGGCTTAGGCAAGGTTATTTTTCAAACTTACTACGCCAATGAACTTACCAAGTGGTTCGTTTTTGAAGCCGTTCAATAAACTCGCAGTTCGTGTTTAAAACACTCCTGCTTGTTTCAGTGATGATTTCCAAACTTTAGAAGTGGGGGAACGCTCACGCTCACTAAAGTCAAATGGGCGTGGCCACTGGTCGTAAAATGAAATGGGCGTGGCTCCTGTCTTGAAAGTTGATGGGTGTGTGAAAAGACTACTAAAAGCCTGGCTCAGGCTAGCTGGTTGGCTAACTTGGTTGAACTCACTCATTGACTCAAAGCAAAAATAGTGCGGTGTTGAACGGTGTTCCACTACGTTTAATTTTTGTTAGGGGTAACGCCGTTCCCGCACAGTAATATTTGTCAGGGGGAACGCCGTCCCCCCGACAAAAATAGTGGGAGAACGCCGCGTTCCCCCTGAAAAACATCACTGGCTCGTTTATTAAACAGTACATAAACTCTGTTTAATATAGTATTACACAAAGATATTTAAATTACTAAAAAATGGAAGATTACGAAATAAAAATATAAAAAAATGCCCACACAGGAGTCAGAGCACTTGAAATGCGATGACAACTGGGTTTCCTATCTCGTTATGACAAAGGTCCAAGAATTACATCAATTTGACAGCCACTTGTGAAATGAGATCAAATCAAATGTAGGAACCTGATATGGCGTTTCTAAACATGGCATAAGAATAACCAATTTCTTAATTGAATGGATAGATAGAAAAAAAAATAGAAACTTTATTTAAAGAGGGTGACACTTAATAGTACAAAGTAGTAACAAACTTGTGGATCTGTCATGAATCTTAATAACGACAAGAAATCAGAGTTGAAAAAATCATTCATTTATCCACCCACTAAAAAGAACATAAACAGCAGAGATGGTACAGCGTAGAGCTGCTAGATTACGTATAGCAAGCTATGATGGACGAATCCATAAAATCCAACAAGGACTTGTTTGGGTATCAAATTTCCCAAGCTAGCAGGTGTGTCGTTTAAATAGGGTATCAAGATTGCTTAATAGTTAATACCTCTCCTTTTCGCCAGATCCAGTGCAGTAATATATATATATATATTTCAACTCCTGTTCGCACCTAATTTAATCCTTTTTTGTCATTTTACAATATTTAATACATTTACTATTTTACTTCTCACAGGGCAAATCTACTGACAGAAAAAGGTGTCCTATACATAATCTTATAAAATAACAACTTTTATAAATTCTTTAATCCGTTTTTAATTAATAAGAACTTTCCACAATCTCTTTAAACGTTAGTGGGATTACTGAAGAAATAAACTGAATCTGATTATAATTTTGCTAGACCTAAAGCAGCTCCGCATTTTAAGGGCTGTTCATATGAGGCGGGCTAGCTCAGTTACCGGGTTGATTTAAAGTCACGAAAATCTTATTACGATTATTTGAGGAAAGGTAGAATGATATAACAAAGCAGAATTGGCTTCATTTTTTTCTGTAAGTATAACACACAGGCAGTCCTGTGAGTAACTTTGTTACAAGTAACTAGTTACAGTAACTAGTTACATTTTTAAGTAACTGTAACTGAAACTAGATAATTTTTCTGAAGAAGTAACTGTAACTATAACTAGTTACTTTTTGAAGAAGTAACTATAACTAGTTCCCTTTTTTAAAGAACTGTAACTAGTTACAATATTTGGTTTAAAAATGTGACTATAGTTACTGATTTTCAGTTGAGGATGTCATTCTTTCTTGACAAAAAAATGGTTTTGATATAATAATAAAGATACATATACAATTTGACTATTTCTGCTTTATAGTGACAACTATATTTAGCTGTAAAAACACAATTATGCTACTGGCATCTAAAAAGCAGTAATTTCTTTGTTGATTCTAGTAACATGGACAAAGGAATGTAACTTTGTAACTGGTTACAAAATATTTGGAGTTACTTTGTAACTGTAACTAGTTACTTTCTTTTCATTGTAACTTTTATCGGTAACTAGTTACTTTTCTAATGATGTAACTGTAACTGAAACTAGTTACAAAAATTATGTAACTTTTACAGCACTGCACACAGGGTATTCTAATTCTTTTTTGCAGTCATAGGTGAGATTTTGGTTTCCTAAAATCTATTTCATACTCCATTAAGTGTATTAAAAATTCAGGAAATTACATTTTAGCGCGGCTTGGGAGTTCAGGAATTTTATGAAATCCATGAATTATAAAACTGCGGAAGACTATAGCGTATTTGGATTCATATTTTAGTGCAAATTTTGCCTCGTGAAATTCAATGAATTTTGGCAAACGGTCCACGGTGATTTCTTAGCAAGTTCCTAAAAATTAAGTTAGTATCTTCTTGTCAAAGTTATTAGTAGCTGATTTAGCCTTCTTAGTGATATTTTTATGTGTTTTCGTCACTAAAAGTGAAGTAATACGAACAACAAATTGCTGCAAACATTGTTGCGTTGCAAGTTGAATAGCCGTTGTTGCACGTATTACCACCCACCTTAAACATTGTCGCGCAACAATGATTTTGTTGCAAGTTGAATCAGCATGTTGCAGCAAGTGGAACTGGAGTCTACTTTTTTCAACAAATTTTTTCAACTTGCAACAAAATCATTGTTGCGTGATAATGTTTAAGGTGGGTGGTAATACGTGCAACAACGCTATTCAACATGCAACGCAACAAAGTTGCGTTGAAAGTTGAAGAAAAATGTTGCCCGTATTACCTCACCTTAACACTTTGAAGCCTGACGACGAGTCTTTAAGGTTTATTCTGGCTAACGCCAGACGATTTTATTCAGCACAGGGAGAGGTCCAGGCCTCAAAGTGTTAAAACCGATCTCTTTAACACTTTGAAGCCTGACGACGAGTCTTTAAGGTTTATTCTGGCTAACGCCAGACGATTTTATTCAGCACAGGGAACGGTCCAGGCCTCAAAGTGTTAACACTTGGATACATGTTGAATTAGTGTTGCAGAATTGTACGCCGAAAAGCTGCGCAATGCAAACTGACTGAGGAATTACCTTAAACTTATCACAAACAGAAACTTCATACAAAAAGGACAAAGAACATAAACAAAGAACAAGGTCCTATTTCGCCGTGTAAACAGGCGGCACCGTACTAATTCGAGACCGGTTCCAAATTCGTCCGGTACCATGTGAAACGGGGCCTAATAGACTGATTCTTTTGTGCGAAGTGGCATACATATTTTTATTGTTCTTTGATTAATGATCTATTGTTTGTATTTATACCCCTTCATTTGAGCACCTACGTCAAAACGGCGTCAATTTTTATAATCAGTTTTAAAATACATTGATGTAATCTTTTAGATCAGATTTTTATAGTAAGATAAATAAATAAATATGATTCATAACTCTTTGTCTACCTATAGTTTGTTTTCGATCTAAAAGCTACAGACGTATATAGTCAGTTTCAGCTTGCTTTTGAAATTCGTTTGTCAACATTTGTTGGAAGGTTGGCAACTAGGTACGGAAGTTCGCGAAGTTCATTGTGAAGTTCGAATTTAATAAGTAGCTTTGAATTGAATTCTTTTGGCGAAATAACGGAGTAGAAGATTATTTGTTGTATAGTGATTGATGGAAATGAAGAATAATAGATAGTTGGTTAAACAGAAACAAATTGCCGATTTAAATTTGTATCTACCTCGCAATGTAGTTCTGAACATTGCAACGTAAGTTCGGAATGTTCATTTCAATTATACGTTTCGGATTTCAAAAGCAAGCTGGAACTTAGGCCTGGTTCATACGTTGCATTTAATTCAGACGGATTTAATTCATAGTTAGCTTCGTCGACTAGTCGACGTAAACTCGAATTCGTTTCTTGCGACGAATTTAATTCAGTGACGAGCAAGGAAAATCCCGCTAGATCGCGCCAAAAACGTCCAATACGCATGCGAAGTAAACAAAAATCTGATCATGGGCTTAAAAAATATGTTATCATAATTTATGCATTTAATTCGATGCGACGATACAGCGACGTCTGAAACGAACACGCATTTCAGACGTTGTATCCGTCTCACCGTGACGGATACAACGTCTCAGACGAATTTAACTCTTCAGTCGAATTTAATTCGTTTCATATGTCGCACTACAGTCGCATTTAATTGACTGAGTTAAATTCGTCTGAATTAAATGCGACGTATGAACCAGGCCTAATAGTCCTTAACTCTGTCTAACACCAGACGATTTTACTTGTCGAGAAGGCTTTTCAAGGATAAAGAACATTGTACAAATAAAGTTACATACATAGTCAAAATGAATAATGTTCCAATTGTGAGTTATATTACAATTATACAAATATTAAATTACTCATAGTCTTGTAATAATTTGTTTCCTAGCTTAATACTTAAAAGCGTTAATTGAGCTGGCACAGTTTTAGATCTATTTTTCCGTTTAACGAGAGGAACCTGTGATACGGTAAAACCCGCGTATAAGAACCTGTGAATTAAGAACCTTCAGGCTAAAATTTGCCTTTTTAGACCCTATAAGAACCTTTTAAGCCTAAAAATTGTAACAGGTCCTTATTTGAAAAACTTCAGTTGAAATTAATAACTGAAAATAAAAACAAGAAATTTTGCACATTTTGTATTTTTGGTAATGAATAATTTTTGGTAATTATTTTTAAAAGATTTCCCAATGACCCTTTCCCTCAAAAAAATAAGAACATACATTTAAGAACCTAATTAATCCCAGTAAATACCACTTATATAAGAACCTTTTTAGGCTAACTCGAAAAATGGTAGTTCTTATGGGTTTTAATTTATTGTACATTGAAAGGCTAATTAAAATTGTAATTCGGTAAAAAAGACAGTAGAGTGTTGTGTAGGCAGTGTTTTAGATAGAGCAAAGTGAAAAGATGGTAAACTGCTGAGAATAGTTTTAATAACGAAATACTGACGCTTCAAGCAGAGCCCTTCATCAGAGTAAAAACTAGAGTGTTGTGTAGGCAGTGTTTTATATAGAGCAAAGTGAAAAGATGGTAAACTGCTGAGAATAGTTTTAATAACGAAATACTGACGTCTCAAGCAGAGCCCTTCATCAGAATAAAAATTATCATTGTGTTCCGATGAGTCTTTCCAATACTCCCTGTAGTTTTCCTCAACGTGTTTTCCTTAGAGCGCTATAATTAACTAGCGCAGAATACAATTTCCTGTTGGGTTTGGGAAACAAGGCTTCGAAACATGTTTATGCCAAATTAGTTGACGTTAACAACTGCGGATGAATTAGCATCTCATTTCCGCCTGAGGTGTGTCAACTAAAACTTGACGGAGATTTGAAAAATTGCAGTGGATAATCTTTTCGTCTTGTGGGTTTTAATTTGAGCTTAGCAGAAATGTTTTGTTTTTTTGAGAATTTTAACGTAATTATGAAACTATTAATAAATATAGCAAAGACGTGACTATATCGAACAACTACTACCGGGCTTCCATTTTACAACAGAACAAACCTGAAAAAAGTGTTTAGAGAGAAAGTTTATATTCATTCCTGTCCGAGGGCTTCCCCAGAGGTGAATAAAATCGTCTGGTCTCTGGTGTTAGCCAGAATAAAATACTAAAGACTGATTCGGACAGAAAACTAGAAAAGAGTTTAATACAGAGATAGTTTATAACTCATTCCTGTCCGAGGGCTTCCATACTAAAGACCGATTCGGACATGAAAGAGTTAGAGAGATAGTTTATTAGAGAGAAGTTTATAACTCATTCCTGTGCGAGGGCTTCCCAGAGGTGAATAAAATCGTCTGGTGTTAGCGTCTGGTGTTAAAGAGTTAGAGAGATAGCTTATTAGAGAGATAATTTATAAAGAGATAGTTTATAACTCATTCCTGTCCCGCTGTCCGAGGGCTTCCCCAGAGGTGAATAAAATCGTCTGGTGTTAGCTAGAATAAAATACGAAAGACCGATTCGGACAGAAAAGAGTTAGAGAGATAGTTTATTAGAGAGATAGTTTATAAAGAGATAGTTTATAACTCATTTCTGTCCGAGGGCTTCCCCAGAGGTGAATGTTAGCCAGAATAAAATACTAAAGACCGATTCGGAGAGAAAACTAGAAAAGAGTTTAATAGAGAGATTCTGGTGTTAGCCAGAATAAAATACCAAAAACCGCTTCGGATAGGAAATAGTAATAACACGTTGAAGCCTGACGACGAGTCTTTAAGGTTTATTCTGGCTATAACGCCAGACGATTTTATTCAGCACAGGGAGAGGTCCAGGTCTCAAAGTGTTAAAACCTATCTCTTTAACACTTTGAAGCCTGAAGACGAGTCTTTAGTATTTTACTCTGGCTAACGCCAGACGATTTTATTCAGCAAAGGGAGAGGTCCAGGCCTCAAAGTGTTAAAACCTATCTCTTTAACACTTTGAAGCCTGAAGACGAGTCTTTAGTATTTTACTCTGGCTAACGCCAGACGGTTTTATTCAGCACAGGGAGAGGTCCAGACCTCAAAGTGTTATAGGTGGCTTGATGAGAAAAAAGTTACAAACAATCAGATTTTTGCCTCTAAACGTTTCACAGTGTAGATTCATTTCGTGCTTCGTTCTAGCTCCTTGCAGTGGCTGCGCCATGGGGTGGACTGGGTCAGTTCTTTTCCAGATCGATTTCTTAATTTTTCCAAATCCGTGGAGAAAACATTGGGGGGGGGGGGGAGTAGTATTGAGCCTTTTTAAGATTGTGGCTATAATATTATTTGTCAGTGGCGCTCACGGCTGATAATCACTCCGGCGTTGGTAGGAGAACCGAGAACGGTCAGCAGTACTATTGTATTTCATGAAGGTTACATAAAGTACGCTCGGTCGCATCCCCTCCGCTGAAACGAAGTAGTTACGGCTCGGGCGAAATTTCGTAATCGTCCTAAAATGTGTTTTCTTTTGTGCATTTTTATGACGTTTTATAACCTTCAGAATTCTGTAAAATCACCCCTCAAAGTGCAGGAAATGGCGTTTCAGGGACTCTAGATTCCAATATTTTCCGGGGGAGCATGGCCCCGGACCCCCCTAGAGGTTTGTCCACCCCAGTTGTATCACCAGCTAGAACTGTGCAAGGAACCAGTGGCGGCGCCAGTGTCACTCTTGAGTTTTGAAAAGTATTAGACAGTACACAGTTTTCAGGAGGGGGAAAATCTTTGTTCTAGTGAATTCTGAAATTCTAATTTGCATTAAATTTGCATATTACAATAAATGTAATTTGTCCAGATACACAATTGCAACCAATGCTAAAAGTCTAAAACTTTTCAATTAATATCACTGACACTAGGACTATACTTAAGGAACTAGAATGAAGCACAAATGTACACTGGAAAACGTTTTAGAGAAAAAATATAATTTTTCATAACTTTTTCATATCTTAAAGGTGATGTACAGTCCGTTCTGCGCATGACCGCCATGGGGTCCCCAAAGCATGACATTCGTAGATAATTACAGGAAGTACTCAGCTCAATGTAAACCGTTGGGAACAACATGGCCGAAAACCAAGCGTTTCGGCGAGGATATCTCTTCGGATTTCTTCTATTTCTTCTGAAAATGTTTAGTTTCAAGTACAAGTAATGAATGGGAACCAAGAAAAGCTTACAATCTTGAATAAGGAATCAGTATATCTTTTGTAAATAAAGATGTAAAGATTAGTTTCGTACATGCGCAGAACGGACTGTACGTCACCTCTAATGTTCCTTCCTTGGAGCCTGAATTTGCCAAATTGCCTTTACAGAATGTTCCCCCAAAACGCGCAAAAGTCAGTAAAACTGGTCATCTCAGCAGTTTAATTACCATCTTTTCACTTTGCTCTATCTAAAACACTGCCTACACAACACTCTAGTTTTTACTCTGATGAAGAGCTGTGCTTGCAAAACGTCACTATTTCGTTATTAAAACTATTCTCCGCAGTTTACCATCTTTTCAGTTTGCTCTATCTAAACCACTGCCCAAACAACTCTAGTTTTTACTCTGATGAAGGACTCTGCTTGAAACGTCAGTATTTCGTTATTAAAACTATTCTCAGCAGTTTACCATCTTTTCACTTTGCTCTATCTAAAACACTGCCTACACAGCACTCTAGTTTTTACTCTGATGAAGGACTCTGCTTGAAACGTCAGTATTTCGTTATTAAAACTATTCTCAGCAGTACCATCACTTTGCTCTATCGGCTGAAACACTGCCTACACAACACTCTATAGTTTTCACCCTGATGAAGGGCTCTGCTTGAAACGTCAGTATTTCGTTATCAAAACTATTCTCAGCAGTTTAGCTACCATCTTTACTCTGGGAAGGTTAATCCGGCACTGTACGTCAACTAACTTAAGAAAAAATAATAATAATACACTATCAAATTAAAAATATAATATTTGTTTTCATGAAAAGATATCGGTTTGTTTATTTTCTTTGAATACAGGAAAAATTAGACCCATGCCAATTTAGATTTGCCATCACGTTTTGAACTAAACAAAATAATATACGTGAACATTTAGAGATACTGAATTTTTATCTTATTACGCCAAATTTTGATTTCTAGCCGTCCTTGGTTATGGTGTCCCAGTTAATTTTGGAGACCTCCCTAAATTCGGACCCCCGGTCCAAATCTTCTGGTAGATTTGGACCACCCGGTCCAAATCTACTAGTAAATATGGACCCCCGTTGGCGGATTTGCATCGACCACCTCCAAAAGTTAAATATATGTAGTGTGAACACAATAATATAAACGAAATTCATAATAGCGAACAGTCTGAAGTTTTTTTGTCACTTTATATTAGTGATAAAGTACACAAACCGTAAAATAGAAACCACTACCAGAGTTAGTAAAAGCGATCTCCACGCTCTCTATTTTTAGCGATGTTTATTTATCCTTGTGGTTGTATACATATTTTCCATTTGGTAACATTCTAGTTTTTTGTAGTACTTACTCAGTTTAATAACAGTGTTAACATTTTTGAATTTAGATAATGTTACTGGCAATAGAATTTTATTTGATGCATGTACGTCAACGAACCAAATTTTCGAACTAGGAAAATGTCGCCCAACAATGTTTTTTATTCGCTATTGCAACACAATAAGCTCGACTATGTGAGGTTTATAACTGCCTTTGGATATGAAATTAATGAATGTAATATATTCATCGTTTTCTGGGTTGTTTTCTGGGTATAAAAAATGTTTAAAAAGGGGGGTCGAAATCCGCCAACGGGTCCATATTTACTAGTATTTTGGACCCCCCGGTCCAAATCTACTAGGAGATTTGGACCGAGGGGTCCAAATCCGCTGTGACAACAGCTATTCCTGCTAGATCAAACTGAATAGTCAAAGATAAATTTTGTTTGCGTTTGCTAATGTATTATTTCGCTAAGTGCCAAGGTTATCTAACTATATTCGGTTTTCTCGTTGCTATGCGACAATATTATGATAAACTATCAGCATTTTCAAAGACTCCAATGCTTCGTCCATATATTCGATCGCAAACGAATATTTTTATTAGAAATACTTTTTGGCCTTCTGTCGACGACACATAAACGATAAATCATTGTAAATGCATATTTTTCTCAAAAAATGCATACATTTAACTCTGATGAGGGGCTCTGCTTGAAACGTCAGAATTTCATTATGGTAAACTGCTGAGAATAGTTTTGATAATGACGAAATACTGACGTTTCAAGCAGAGTCCTTCATCAGAGTAAAAACTAGAGTGTTGTGTATAGCCAGTGTTTTAGATAGAGCAAAGTGAAAAGATGGTAAACTGCTGAGATTAGTTTCGATAACGAAATACTGACGTTTCAAGCAGAACCCTTCATCAGAATAAAAACTAGAGTGTTGTGTAGGCAGTGTTTTAGATAGAGCAAAGTGAAAAGATGGTAAACTGCTGAGAATAGTTTTGATAACGAAATACTGACGTTTCAAGCAGAACCCTTCATCAGAATAAAAACTAGAGTGTTGTGTAGGCAGTGTTTTAGATAGAGCAAAGTGAAAAGATGGTAAACTGCTGAGAATAGTTTTGATAACGAAATACTGACGTTTCAAGCAGAACCCTTCATCAGAATAAAAACTAGAGTGTTGTGTAGGCAGTGTTTTAGATAGAGCAAAGTGAAAAGATGGTAAACTGCTGAGATTAGTTTCGATAACGAAATACTGACGTTTCAAGCAGAACCCTTCATCAGAGTAAAAACTAGAGTGCTGTGTAGGCAGTGTTTAGATAGAGCAAAGTGAAAAGATGGTAAACTGCTGAGAATAGTTTTAATAACGAAATACTGCGACGCTTCAAGCAGAGCTCTTCATCAGAGTAAAAACTAGAGTGCTGTGTAGGCAGTGTTTTAGATAGAACAAAGTGATAAGTGAGAATAGTTTTGATTCTTTTCACTTTGCTTTATCTAAAACACTGCCTACACCGCAGCCCTCTAGTTTTTTACTCTGATGAAAGGCTCTGATTGAAACGTCAGTATTTCGTTATCAAAATTATTTTCAGCAGTTTATCATCTTTTGAATCTTTTCATTTTGCTCTATCTAAAACACTGCCTACACAGCACTCTAGGTTTTACTCTGATGAAAGGCTCTGCTTGCAACGTCAGTATTTCGTTACTAAAACTATTCTCAGCAGTCTACCATCTTTTCACTTTACTCTATCTAAAACACTGCCCACACAGCACTCTAGTTTTTACTCTGATGAAGGGCTCTGCTTGAAACGTCAGTATTTCATTACTAAAACTATCCTAAGGAGCTTACCATCTTTTCACTTTGCTCTATCTAAAACACTGCCTACACAACACTCTAGTTTTTACTCTGATGAAGGACTCCACTATTTCGTTACTACAATTATCAGCAATGCGGCCAATTTACGAGCTTGTCACTTTGCTCTATCTAAAACACTGCCCACACAGCACTCTAGTTTTTACTCTGATGAAGAGCTTTGCTTGAAACGTCAGTATTTCGTTATCAAAACTAATCTCAGCAGTTTCTATTCTGATGAAGAACTCCGCTATTTCGTTACTAAAATTATCAGCAATTTAGGAGCTTGTCACTTTTCTCTATCTAATAAAACACTGCCTACACAGCACTCTAGTTTTTGACATATTAAGCCTCAAAATATTGAACTCCTTCGTTTCTCTGTTGGAAAAATGCCAATCCCCCGGTTGAATTCGAACGTTGTTCGCCTCCCCCCGGTGACAAGTGCTTCACTCACTCACAGCTTGTGATCGATAAGATGGTTTGTTGTGAGGTTTTTCCGGCAGGAAATATGCCTTGCTCTCTCATACTGATTGACAGTCTAGTACATCGCTATTGGGGGCAAATAACGCAACCTGATTGGCCAGCGGTTAAATGTGGTGTAAATCCTCGTCTGTGATTGGTCGAGGCCCGGTCGAGTTAATAACTTTATGATTTTACACGGATTCACTAATATCTGTCAACACTCAGCATCTACATCAAGAATGGCAGAGCTAAGAGGCGCTTTAGTGTGAGAAGAAGCCAGTTTGTCTCGGACGGTGTATCGACGAAGTCTTACAGTTGGTCATTAACAAGATATTAATATACCATGCTCTGGTGTAACGCTGCATCAACGCTCGCCAAGATTCGATTCATCGTTTTATATGTACTAGTCTTCATGAAATGTAAGTCGTGACTTCGAGTAAGCCGTAAGGCATAACTAGAATCAACCCTTCGCATTCTGGGGCCTTCGATTCATGCTATTTTCTTTACTAACACGTTAGAAGCTATTCCTTTAAACATTCATTCGTTTTCTAGGGGACGGTGAGACTTATAAATTTAGCTACTCTGTTCCTGTTTTTTTGTGAAACGTCGACACGCTCAATTCGTTATTCTGTTGCACACAGACCACAAGAGAAGCGTTCGTGTCCGACTGATTCTTTTTGAGTTCGTCTCGATATCGACTCGTCTCGATATCGACTCGTCTCGATCGAGGGAATTAGGAGAATAGTTGGGTCGGTGTTAGTTCGGGTTAAATAGCTTTATAGGAACACGAAGCGGCCTTTCCGATGACCTTTCATAGTTTGATAATTTGAGAATCTATACCGAAAGACTGTTTACATATTGCTTGTACGCTATTGCGCGATCACGCCATCCCGTTTTGGTTATTACCTTAGCTATTGCTATTCCGTGTCTGTCGTATTCCGAAACATTGTACGTTGGCTTGTAATTACGAGTACACACTCTATGTCAATCGTAGCGTGGAAAACGTGATAAGCCATACAGTGTTATTGTTCACGAATTGTACCGAGCTAATGTTGTTTATTTCGAACTCATAGTCAACAAATCGCAACAACTGGATAGGTGAATGATTATGACAATAACACTTATCTGGAAAATACACGCAAAGGAAGACACCGCTGTAATTCGTGTTTCTTGATACGCTTTTAGGAAAGCCTTTTGATATCGTATTCGGTTGAAGCAATTAATTTTACAAACGATGAACGCGAGATCGGCCCCAAATTACCAGTAATGATCGGTGTAGTATCTACTGTTTGTAGAATTCATCTAAATTGCTTGTATCTCTTTCGTTAGGTCTTGAATCGGGGGACACAGCAAAGGATAGTTTAAAATTCATCAGGGAACCACTATCGGATATATTCGTTCGAAGGAATCAGGAGTTTCGTATCCCTTGCTTAGCGAGCGGTGTGCCAAGGCCAAGTGTAGATTGGAGTAGAAACAACGTGCGTGTCGAGTCATCCGAGGAGATTCGTGTGGATGGCTCCGGATCATTATATTTTCCAAATGGGGTTCAAGACTTGAGGAATGACTCACATCATATTGGAGTTTTTCGTTGTATAGTCGAAAACACGGCGGGTGTCCTTCTATCAAGAAAAGTTGACCTGAGCATAATTTGTAAGTACAGATCACAAATGTTTATAGTTTAACATCATGTTTCCACGTAAACCCTGCCACAGCTATACAATCGATATAACATACATTCCATTTAGCAATTGCGTATTATTACTGTATATATGTATAATACACACGCGATACATAACACAATGTATCCGAATATACAAGGCTCTAGAACTCGTTTGATTTCGGTGGAAGAAGATATAAGATTTTCCCCTCGAATGGAGTTACGTTTCTGGTTTAAAGAGTAGACGAGAGTTAGGGCTTAATAATAGAGTATACTACAGTTAATTTTAGCGGCGTAATTATTTCACTGTGCTAAAATCTACTAACGTTAAAGGTCATATACTAAATAATTACAAGCCAGTAACACCGTGTATCATTTTTTAGCGCTAAGTGAAAACCACAACTTCGAAAATGAGTCAGGTTTCAGACCTAAATCTATGATATCTCATCGTTTGTATATCTCGGTGGCTATAATTCACTGAATTTAATACTCTCACATATGGGCAACTAAAGATTATCAGAAATTCTTTGTATTTGTATTCGTTCAAAAGACATACTGTATACCTCATGGTTGAGGCTAGCATTACCGCCACAAAGCAGCTTCTTAAATCTTAATACATATCTTAGTTTCCTGTCGGTCGTATTTGAACTAAACTACTCGAAAACCGAACATATAACCCAAGCCAAGTTTCGACTGTTTTGTTTTCCCGGTCCAAACTCTAGTTTATCCTGTAACGAATTCTCTGTAAAGGCTTGGTTTAAAGTGAGGTTTAGTTTATAAAGGGTTTTTTTGTGACGCGTTGAATAAACCGTGTGTGTGTGTGTCTCTGGTTTTTATCGCCGATCTATTAAAGCTGACATCTGACTTGGCTCTTCCCGTGTTAACTTTCACGAGTAATCCCAAACGATTTTTGATCGGATTATTAAACAGACATTTGGTAAGAAAAATAGAAATTTCAACCATTCCATCTTAAATAGGATAAAGTATATAAAAAGTCGTTCGTAAGCCATACGTCAACGCAGCCTACTGTCAACTTAGCTTTGAAACCTTCTAATCCCAAGTCTGTTATCTGATCAGGTCGGCCCATTATCAAGCGAGGTCATGCCTATGTTGTTACGTATATCAAGTTTTATTTCTGTTGAGGTTTCAAATCTCCGATTAAGAGAATGTTTGAAATGGCTCTCTCTTTCGTAATTGCTACAAATTGCTGTTCGTGTTGTGTTCTGGCGAGTGTAAGCTTTAAGCGAGCTTTTCTCGCGTGACTTCAAATGTATCAATTGTAATCATTTTCGAACAATTCCAAGTTTCGAGGCGTTCCAAATTTCATTGTTCCCCTATGCACTGTACAGGCCTTGGCTGTGCACGATATTGACCTCTGGAATTGACATCGGTTTGTTCGAATGAAACTGACATCGTTCGCTTGTTCCAATGAAATTGACATCGTTCGAATGAAATTGACATCGTTCGCTTGTTCCTGAATGAAATTTACATCGTTCGAATGAAATTGACATCGGTTGTTCGAAATTCGAATGGAATTGACATCGTGCGCTTGTGCGAATGAAATTGACATCGTGCGGTCGTTCGAATGAAATTGACATCGTTCGGTTTTTGGAATGAAATTGACATCGTTTGATTGTTGGAGTGAAATTGACACATCCTTCGGTTTGTTCGAATGAAATTGACATCGTTCGAATGAAACTGACATCGTTCGAATGGAATTAACATCGTTCGATTGTTGGAATGAAATTGACATCGTTCGGTTTTTGGAATGAAATTGACATCGTTTGATTGTTGGAGTGAAATTGACACATCCTTCGGTTTGTTCGAATGAAATTGACATCGTTCGATTGTTGGAATGAAATTGACATCGTTCGATTGTTGGAATGAAATTGACATCGTTCGATTGTTGGAGTGAAATTGACACATCCTTCGCTTCGGTTTGTTCGAATGAAATTGACATCGTTCAATTGTTGGAATGAAATTGACATCGTTTGATCGTTCGAATGAAATTGATATCGTTCGATTGTTGGAATGAAATTGACATCGTTCGATCGTTCGAATGAAATCGACATCGTTCGATTGTTGGAATGAAATTGACATCGTTCGATTGTTGGAATGAAATTGACATCGTTCGATTGTTGGAATGAAATTGACATCGTTCGATTGTTAGAATGAAATTGACATCGTTCGATTGTTCCAATGAAATCGACATCGATTTTTGAGAATGCGTTGAATACAACGAAATTCTATAAGTATATATAGTTCTGGTTACCACTTCGCTTTGCGATCTTGGATATTTTTCTGGGTAGAGTAGCTCGAACTCTTTCCTATTTACATATCTTGGACTGCTAACTGTAAACAACTTGCTAAACACACACACACACACGCTACAAAATAAATTCTATTTCAATCTGCTTAGAGTGTTGTGGATCAGAGTTTTGTCGGTTGTACAATGTACATTCAATCTATGTTCAAATCCTCGAAGTCATTACAGTAACTCAATGGTTAGAGTGTCTCACTGGTGATATGAAGATTGTGAGTTGCACAAATATGTCACCTTTGGTCTGCCATCACTAGCTGAATAATTAGAGCCTCTGACTGACAATCAGAAGGTTGTGTGCTCTACACATCAACTAGTGTTCAGCCATCTGAGTCTCAGTAGCTCAATGGTTAGAGTGTCTCACTGATGATCATGTACACATATTCAACGTACGTTCAAAACTATCTGAGTCTTAGGAGCTTAATAGTACTTTGAGCGACTAACTGGCAATCAGAATTAAAAGGTTGTGAGTTGTACACATATGTAACCTTTGCTCTGTCATCTGAATCCCAGTGGCTCAATGGTTAGAGCGTCATTCAATCTACGTTCAAATCATCTGAGTCCCAGTAGCTCAATGATTAGAGCGTCTCACTGGTCATCAGAAGGTCGTGAGTTCTACATTCAACCTATGTTCAAATCATCTGGGTCCTAGTAGCTCAATAGTTAGAGCGTCTCACTGGTCATCAGAAGGTCGTGAGTTCTACATTCAAGCTACGTTCAAATCATCTGAGTCCCAGTAGCTCAATGCTACTCACTGGGCTTTACAATCAGAAGATTAACTCTTTTCCACATATTCAGCCTATACGTTCAGCCATCTTCGGGCTATCACAAAGTTGTGGTTCCACACAATTTTTCCCCCCACCCAAACACCCCAAACGACCTCCTTGGAATCACAGCAATTAGGAAATTCCTCGAACATCAACTATCAATTTCGGTGTTTTTGCGGCGATGAGAAACGCTTGAAGGAAATGAGTTGGCTGAAACACTGACGCACTCACTGCTCGTGGTTTTGTCCTATCATAGTTTTAATTGCTGAAACTACACCCAAAATGGAATGTAAACAGAGCGTAAAAAACCCACAAGCGAGTTAATCGACCCCATTCGAGAGTGAAAAGATTGCTGTAATCGAATTCACTGCAAGCGGATGGCACCCTTAACGCTTTAACACAAGGAAGCGGTGTTTTGGAGGTTAAAGAATATTCTCGAAGGCGTACGGAAAGCCCCCCAAGTGCGTGTTATGTAGTTTTTGTTTTGAAAACGTAGGAAGACAGGAAGTCGTAACTTGTAGGTTATCACAGAATACATGTAATTTTCTATTGCGGTTAGAACTAATAACCCGCTGCCATGTCCGACTATTAAGATATAATGTTTTAAAAATATTAACACGACTAAAGGTTACAGCCAACTCGTGTGTGTATCATTACGAAGCGTATACCTCTTGTATACCCTCTTGGCTGGATAATCTTAAGACTTGAAACGGTAATCATTGAAGCAAAACAGTGTAATTATGTTTGCAAACCAATGTTTTTATAAAATATTGGCACCAGTACAGCTTTCTTCCCACTAACATTCCGCTTGTTTGTATTTAACCGAAACTCTAATTTTGAGCGTTGGATAATTTTAAATCTTCAAATAGCGATAGCTGAAACAGAAGATTGTAATAATTCTACGACATTGTTTATAAATCAATGTTTTAAAAAATATTGGCACCGGTAAAGCTTTTTTCGCACTATAAACATTCGGCTTGTCTGTATTAAGTTAATACAGATTCAAATTTTGAGCGTTGGATAATTTTAAACGTTCAAATAGCGATTGTTGAAACAAAACATTGTGATAATTCTACGACATTGCTTATAAACCTTTTTTTTTTTATAAAATATTGCCACAGGTAAAGCTTTTTTCGCACTTAACATTCCGCTTGTTTGTATTAACACAAACTCTAATTTTGAGAGTTGGAGAATTTTAAAACTTCAAATAGCGATCGTTGAAGCAAAACATTGTAATGATTCTACGACACTGTTTATAAACCAATATTTTTTTATAAAATATTGGCACCGTTAAAGTTATCTTCGCACTAACATTCCTTTTGTTTGTATTAATACCGAAACTCTAATTTTGAGCTTTGGATAATTTTAAACCTTCAAATAGCCATCGTTGAAACAAACATTGTGATAATTCCACGACATTGTTTATATAAATCAATGTTTTTTATAAAATATTGGCACCGGTAAAGCTTTTTTCGCACTATAAATATTCGGCTTGTCTCTTTATAAACTATATATCTCCCTAATACAAATTCTAATTTTGAGCGTTGGATAATTTTAAACTTCAAATAGCGATCGCTGAATGAAACAAAACATTGTCATAATTCTACGACATTGTTTATAAATCGATTTTTTTAATAAATATTGGTACCCATGATAGTTTCTGAGCAAAAACTCCATTCGCGTGTTTCAATACAAATTCTACTACAAATCGAGGGATGCATATAATTTTAGCTCTTCAACTAGCGATCGTTGAAGCAAAACACCTAATAAGAATTACACGACATTGTTTATAAATCGGTGTTTCTTTTTTAAATATTCGCACCTTGCTTCGAAGTGATGTTTGGATTGTGTTTACATTATGAGACAATGTTTTGAGGGTTTCACAGGCGATCAGAAACCTTCGCGTGACTTCCAAAGAGAATGTTGCAAATCGGTGATAATTATTTTCGAAAACACTTCTACATTTCTTTGTTTCGCCTTTCACGGAGTCATGACATTGACCTCTTTATTTGACATCTCTGTCTATTACTGGAAGATAATTTCTAGGTTCGATTCGCGCTTCAGAACACAGCGGTATAATTTCTAGCAAAATAGCCTCAAATTTTCATCGACAATTATATATATATATATATATATATATATATATATATATATATGACTCGTTTTACTCTGAAAGGCTCTGCTTGAAACGTCAGTATTTCGTTATTAAACTGTTCTCAGCAGTTTACCATCTTTTCACTTTGCTCTATCTAAAACACTGCCTACACAGCACTCTATCTAGTTTTTACTCTGATGAAGAACTCTGCTTGAAACGTCAGTATTTCGTTATCAAAACTATTCTCAGCAGTTTACCATCTTTTCACTTTGCTCTATCTAAAACACTGCCTACACAGCACTCTAGTTTTTACTCTGATGAAGAACTCTGCTTGAAACGTCAGTATTTCGTTATCAAAACTATTCTCAGCAGTTTACCATCTTTTCACTTTGCTCAATCTAAAACACTGCCTGCACAGCACTCTAGTTTTTACTCTGATGAAGAACTCTGCTTGAAACGTCGGTATTTCGCTATCAAAACTATTCTCAGCAGTTTACCATCTTTTCACTTTGCTCTATGTAAAACACTACACAGCACTCTACTTTTTTAGCCTATAATATATATTTACTAATTTGGCTGAGTCAACGCTTAGCGTATATTTTCGCTTCGTAAACTTTTAAATTGGATTTACAATACAGCATTCTAGTTAACAATTCTGTCGGTCCAACTCCATAACGATTTTTTAAAAACCGATTACACCATTCCAACAAAAACGAAACCCAAGCTTGAAGAACAAGCCCTCGAGGCTGTTGAGAGCCTTCGCCTTTGGCCTTGTCGCTTTCCGTTGAATTTTGACCACATGTTGTTGAAGACGCATGAAACTGGCCTAGGGTTTGTGTTGGCGTCTTCGTAATAAACGACGCTTCTCTCACACTGAGCTAAAATCTCTTCAATTCTCTTATAATTGCCGAATTATTGCTCTGAACTTGGTCATTCGTCTTAAACTCGGATTACAAGGGATAGATCTCGTTTATAAACTCGCTCTCATCTTCCAAATCCAATTTTGTGTATAAGGACTCTTTATGAAATCCAAAGCTGCGATTATTCTGTGAGGGTAGCGTTTGTTTGACATATTCTTATGTTGCCAATTCAATATTCATTAATTTATATGTGGGCGAGTGAGTTCTCGTGTTGTAGTCACACGGCGTGATGCTCAACTGTTTTCTATCACACTCTATTCGGTCAGAATTTCGTGTCGTAGTCACACGGCGTGATGTTCAACTGTTTTCTATCACTCTCTATTCGGTCAGAATTTCGTGTCGTAGTCACACGGCGTGGCCGTTCAACTCTGTTTTTCTTTCACAAATTCTACCATCAGAATTTCGTGTCGTAGTCACACGGCGTGGTTGTTCAACTCTGTTTTTCTATCACACTCTACCCTCAGAATCTCGTGTCATAGTCACACGACGTGTTGTTCAACTGTGTTTTCTATCACACTCTCTTCCGTCAGAATTTCGTGTCGTAGTCACACGGCGTGGCGTTCAAGTTCAACTGTGTTTTCCATCACACTCTCTACGGTCAGAATCTCGTGTTGTATGTAGTCTTTTGATGGGTTTTTATTTGCAATATGACACTATATTATTGTACATATTAGAGCTCACTGGTTTTGCCTTGTATTGAATTAAATGTGGGCAGACTGTGCTGTGGTCTTTACTTTACAAAATGGGCTGGCAGCTCCGTGCGTACACATGGCAAAAATTGTTATTATAGTATCTTTGACTAGAAAACTATCCTTGGGATCTAGTTTATTTGCAATATGACACTATATTATTGTACTTATATAGACGTATACCATTTGTAATTCTTTCATTCTGGTTAAGTAACGAAACGTTAGTAAGATCTATTTATATTGTTTATTCTTGTGTTCTGGCTCTTCGTTTAAACGTTTTGAGCTGGGCTCTTATTTTTATCCTACGTTTTCTATCACACTGTCAGAATTTCGCGGGTGGGAACTGAAAGCGAAAGTATCATTGAGAAAGCATTTTCGATTAGTAGTCCACATGATAAGAGCGCTTTACTGCTGCGTTGTCTCGCATTTGAATTAATACGTCCAGCTTCCCGTGGCTTATTCATTATGTCTCCAGCAAGGTCCACTGTGCTTTGTCGCCATAGCTTCCCTTCGTCGACGGAACCATGTCGGCTTGTTGTTTTGGGAAGCCGGCAAAATATAGGAGTCGTGGCCAGTCTTGTAGTTTTCATTCAGCACTCTGTGTTTTGTTTTCTCACTCAATTGAATAGTAAATAGTATTTCAGTTGGATACCTTGTACTGAAAACAAATCTTAATTAGCAAGGTCAATTTAATTTATCATTTTGGGCCGCCTTTTGACCTGGCCAGTGGCGTGATGCAAGACACAGCTTTGAACCAGCAGACACATATATTCACCACCACGATAAGGTCTGTCCTTTTTCGTATCTTTATGCCGTTCTCCACACGCAAAGAAGCAAATGCGTGTTTGTTTTGGCGTTTTTACGATTTTGTACGAGCCGTTGTGTGTATAAGTGGCGTGATGCAAGACACAGCTTTGAACCAGCAGACACACATATTCACCACCACGATAAGGTCTGTCTTTTTCGTATCTTTATCCCTTTCTCTGCACGCAAAGAAGCGAATGCGTGTTTGTTTTGGCGTTTTTACGATTTTGTACGAGCCGTTGTGTGTATAAGTGGCGTGACGCAAGGCACAGCTTTGAACTAGCACACATAATGTATATTCACCACAATATAAGGTTTCTCTTTTTCATATCTTTATGCCTTTCTCTATACGGAAAGAAGCGAAAGTGTGTGTTTGTTTTGGCGTTTTTACGATTTTGTACGAGCCGTTGTGCGTCTAAGTGGCGTAACGCAAGGCACAGCTTTGAACAAGCACACACAATGTATATTCACCACAATATAAGGTTTCTCTTTTTCATATGCCTTTCTCCATACGCCAACAAGCGAAAGCGTTTGGCGTTTTTACGATTTTGTACGAGCCGTTGGGTCTACACACATAACCAAGCTGGTCTTCCATCTTCAACCAATCTTTTCAAGGGAAGAGGCTCGTCGTTTCTCTCTGAGAAAGCCAAAGGGCCTTCGCTTGAAACGTTAAAAAACTACGTTCAATAATTTTGGCAGTACTCAAGCCTTCTTATATTTCGATTTGTATTTCAACACTGCCTACGCAGCACACTATTTTTATTGTCAAAGGAAAGGACAAGTTTATTACGTCTAGTGGGTGACGTTAGTGTATAGAACTGTAGTATAAGCCAGGTGGTAAACACGCTTAGGTTAGCGTTGAACATGCTAGCGAGTCACAAGCAAGGTGGTAACACCATTACTGACTTTGGTTTCGCTTTGATGACTTTCTTGACTGAAAATTTGAGATACATAGCACAGACAATTTGGAGTCTGCCGTATAACGGATACCTTGGCACCGAAGTTAGCTGTCAGTTGACGTCTTTACGAGGTGTCACTGCCTAGAAGTTTTCATATATAGGAATTTGTATTTTGGACAGCGTTGTGTAGAGTAGAGTGTTCGGTGGTAGTCGATGTTTCATTGTACGTCGGATTAGACTGGAGTAGAGTTTCGTCATCCTACGCGGCGCGTCACCGCGTCAATCCTCTGACACATATCAAAGACGCTTCTGGCAGCCACCATGCGACACATGCCAGACCACCAAGCCCAGCTAAGCCTTGAAAACCCAGAGCATAAAAGCAACGCGAACTTATCTTTCACTGGAAACGCTGATCAGCAGCGTACAGTATAAACGTAAATCGGAATAAGGTGCTGAGGTATGACTACCATGATGTAGGTGTTGATTTTACGTAGGGAGGAAAATCGGAGAACCCGGCGAAAACCCGTCGAAGCGCATGAGAGATCAACTACAACTCTACTCACATTAGTTTTAAAGGGCATATGACTCGAAAATTAAGTTTGTCTTATTGAAAAGAACATTTAAAATGATAAGATAACATCTTTTGCAATTTTTGGTTTCCTTGCATCGTTTTTGAGATATTCCAGCTTGTTTGATATGCTAATGACACAACTTTTTACGTCACATGTGCATAATGAGTTATCAGAAAAGGTTACATATCTCTGCTATTATGAAAACATGGGCTTAACTCAAAGGAAGCATGTGCGTGTTTCTACCCACAACACCAAACATGTAGAATTCCAAGTGATTTCGTTTCACAATAGCAAAGATATGTAACCTTCTCTCGGTAACTTATAATACTCATTATGCACGTGTGACGTAGAAAGTTGTGTCATTTGCATATCAAACAAACTGGAATATCTCAAAAACGAAGCAAGGTAACCAAAAACTGCAAAAGATGTTATTTTATCATTTTAAATGTTCTATTCAATAAGACAAACTTAATTTTCGAGTCATATGCCCTTTAAGCTCGCGTACAACGGGGTCATTCCCAAGCGGTCACCCATCCAAGTACTAACCCCATCTAACCGGGCTTAAGTTTTGGTGAGAGGCAGCGCGCTAACAGCACACGCCACCCGTGCTAGGTGTTGAGAAAAAAGCCTGAATCACGAGAAAGATTATAACTACAATAACTCTAGAAAAGATATAAGGCCTGTTTTAGACGGCGTGCTTTTCATGTGCCGAATCTAATAGCAATTTGGGACACTCAAATCTGTTTAGCACGGCAGTCAATTTATACGGCGAACCAAATGGGTCGCACCAAATACCGTTTCGTGTTCCTGTGAACCTAATATAGAAAATATATTTTAATAATTTATGCATTAGATACGGTACATGAGAAGTTCGCCGTCTAAATCGATCTAAACCAATCTAAACCAACGTCGCACCAAATGCATTAAGTACGACCAATTCAGTCGAACTTAATCAAAAGGTCGAACCAAATAAAAATTGCCGTACCTATTTGATTTAGACGCCGTGCTTATCATGTACCTAATCTCTCCTATTAGGTTCGGCACATGAAAAGCACGCCGTCTAAAACAGGCCTAAGAACCGCGATCAGGTTTAAACATACTAGACAAGACGCTCTCTGATCAGAATTTTTTATTGTAACGAGCTTTCGGCTGTCAGTCTACAGCCTTCGGCCGGCTCCCCAGGTTGCGGATAGGGGAAAGGCCTCTAGATATAGAGGTTAGCTGCGAATATATTGAATAAGCGGTGCTGGACGAAATCAGGGGTTGCCCTTTGGCAAGACATAGTACCTGGGTAGCCACCCGAGCAGGGTTACGCAGAAGAAAACATCGGCAGCAGGATGTTGGATTTAGTCATTGGCAGTACCTAACAGACCTGGTCTCTGGCATTTAACTAGGAGGGTGTCACGCAGATGATCTTGAACGCTAGACAATGGGTGAGACCCAAATATTCCAAGTTAGATGGAAACTCCGGGAACACATGGAGTAGCGCCCTGTGTCTCCTACAGCATGCGCAACCGAAACCCTAACCTTAAAGAAAAAAGGGAATTAAATCTCTCTCTCTCTCTATATATATATATACAAGCGGAAAAAAAGTCCCGTTTACACTAGAGCAAAAGTATCCGGATTCACATTGTTTTTCATCCTCATGGGAATAAAAAAACATAAAATAACATTTTGAAAACAAGCGCGGCGATTGGTTGAAAGCCGTGTTTCTATAACTTTATGGAAACACGGCAAGGTCCACGCCATTCAATACGCCATCTTTGATGCAGTGATTATTTTATACCTATTTTCGACAGGTTATTTTATAAAGGAAATAGAAAACATTTTTTCCGTGTTCCCATAGAGTTATAGAAACACTTGTGGAAGTTTGGGAGAACTCGAAATAGCGTAGTTCCCACTACAATTTCTCGTTCTCCCAAACTCCCACTCGTGTTTCTATAACTCTATGGAAACACGGAAAATGTTTTCTATTTCTTAAATGTGAATCCCGAATACTTTTGCTTTAGTGTAAACGGGGTCTAAAAGCAGTGTAAAGTGTCAAAAACAAAGAAGCGGAACACTGATTAAAAAATACAATAATAAAAGTGACTAAAACCAATTATAAATAGATTTTAAAATGTCAGAATAAACGCCTATATAGGGATATATAAAGTATATAAGAGTTAAATTTATATATTATTGTTTCTTAAATAAAATAGCATATTGTCCTGGAAGAGGTTTTGAATTATTGTCAGCTTCTTTTGTTAATCCTGTGTGCCATGATTCTAGTGTTCGTCGTGTTCGAAAATTGCCTCTATCGACAATTCGTCCGTTTTCAAAGTCTATGACATGGTCATAGTCCCTAGCATGCTTAGCTACATTGGATCCTTTTTTACATAACTTCGCATTTCTTAAATGTTCCTTTTTCCTAGTTTGGAAGCTTCTTCCTGTTTCTCCAATATAGCTCCAAGGTATTTTATAAATAACGTCCGTTTGTTCTTCGAGAGGTGGTCTGTATTTAGGAGAGGGAAACTCCTGTTGTAACGTCTTGATAAATACAATAACTCTACTCACTTTGTCTCCAGATTCAGAAATATCAACAACACGGTAAAAATCTATCATCCATTCCTGTTATTACATAAGGTTGTTCCTTGTCAACGCGTGCGTCTTAAAAAGTTGTGCGTTTTAAAGTGCATATAAACCCAATTTTTTTATCATTGAATACGTTCTACATAGAGCAAACAGTTGTTCAGTGAAATATTTTTTTGATTGGAGCTATTCTTCAATGTTTTTTTGGCGATACGCATTTCTAGTATGGTAATGAGATGACGTCTATGTAGGCATTTGGCTTTTTGGCAAGATAAACTACCTGAGAATTTTTGTGGAAAAACTCATACAATATGGAACATGTTTCTTTAAAACGTTGTGCGTCTTATAAAAAGTTGTGCGTCTTAAAAAGTTATGCGTCTTAAAAAGTTGTGCGTCTTAAAAAGTTGCACGTCTTAAAAATGTTGCACATGTTAACAGTGTTGCACATTAAAAAGTTGTGCGTCTTAAAAAGTTGCACGTCTTAAAAATGTTGCACATGTTAACAGTGTTGCACATCTTAACAGTGTTGCATGTCTTAACAGTGTTGCACATCTTAACAGTGTTGCATGTCTTAACAGTGTTGCACATCTTAACAGTGTTGCCCGTCTTAACAGTGTTGCACGTCTTAACAGTGTTGCACGTATTAACAGTGTTGCCAATCTTAACAGTGTTGCACGTCTTAACAGTGTTGCACATCTTAACAGTGTTGCACATATTAACAGTGTTGCACATCTTAACAGTGTTGCCAATCTTAACAGTGTTGCACGTCTTAACAGTGTTGCACGTCTTAACAGTGTTGCCAATCTTAACAGTGTTGCCAATCTTAACAGTGTTGCACATCTTAACACAGTAACAGTGTTGCAACAGTGTTGTACGTCTTATAAAAACTTGCGCGTCATAAAGCTATCGTCGTAGAATACAATTCATGGCCCATTCAGGTTTCCTTTGAGAAAGAAAATTTGTCGTGACAAATTAAAACGAAAAACGTCAATCATCATCAGTTAATTTTGGAAACAAGAACCGAATTTCTTTCCCTATTTCCTCTCTTTCTGCTAAAGATAGATATGTTGATATACTGTACTTACCGTTCAAAAGCGTTTGACGCATTACTGCTCAACACTGCCTACACAGCACTCTACTTTTATATTACTCCATAATTTACGCTGATAAAGAACTTTGGTTTGAAACGTCAGTATTTCATTCTCTAAAATCTCAGCAATTTACCATCTTTAAGATTTTCTATACATCGTAACACACTGCCTACACAACACTCTACTTTTATATTACTCCATGATTTATTCTGATGAAGAACTTTGGTTTGAAACATCAGTATTTCATTCTCTAAAATCTCAGCAGTTCACCATCTTTAAGTTTTTCTATACATCATAACATCATGCACTGTCTACACAACACTCTACATTATATTACTACATAATTTACTCTGATAAAGAACTTTGACTTAAAACGTCAGTATTTCGTTCTCTAAAATCTCAGCAGTTTACCATCTTTAAGATTTTCTATACATCGTATTAAACACACCGTGCCTACACAGCGCTCTACAACTTTGGCTTAAAACGTCAGTATTTCGTTCTCTAAAATCTAGCCGTTTATCACTCTTAAGGTTTTCAATCCATTGTAACACACTGTTTGCCTACAAAACTCCTCCCGTGTACATCTTGACGGAGTCATTAACACTGCCCTCTTGAAATGGGTTGGCATTATTTCAACATATTTTCAAAAAACCTTTGATATTTATCAACAGATTTCCGGACAGGCTTAATTCAATTTCTTAAGATCCCAAAAAGTTCTTTGTAAATATGTGTTCCTTTCGGAAAGCGGTGATTTGTAATAATTTTTTAATTATCACGACTTCTTTGTAATAAGACCATTTCGATTGGCAAGGATGTTTTCATATTGGCCGTGTTTCCTGCCTCATTTGTGAAAGGATATTGTTTGACTTCTGGTAATTAACGCTCATTTTCATGCTCCGGTTCCCGTTAAGAGTGTGTTTATATGGAGGTGAGCTAGCCCGCTTTGCCGAGATGATTTTTATTGTGTTTACATGAGAAGGGCTAGCTCGCCTAGCCGGACTCGCCTAGCCGGCTTGCTTGTTGTGCTAATTGCGTAATTTATCAGTTCTGGTAAGACACGAAGTCTCATTGTTTTAAATATACACTGTACATGAACAAACAGAACTTGTGGATTGTTAATATGTTGAAAAAAGCTGATAAAAACAAATTTTGTCGCGTGTACGAAGCTTTTAGTGCCAGCCCGGGTAGGCGAGCGAGACCGGTCAATCGTGTTTACATGGGGCAAAAACAGTCCGGGTAATCGAGATCTCGGTCTCACAAAGCGAGATCTCGGCTAGGCTGGCTGGCTCTCATATAAACACAAGATGAAAATTAACAAGAAATAATAGCACAAGCACGATCTCGGCAAAGCGAGCCAGCCCGGGTACCCAGGCTGGCTCGCCTCCATTTAAACACCTCCTAATAGTATAAACTTGGCTCTATCACATACGCCAGGATCACAGTTCTATACAAAATCGTGTCCACTGGCCTTTTACCAAAAGACAGAGGCTGTGTGAACTTTTGCCAACTATGGAAAAAAAGCTTATTTTTAATGTCCCAGTTTCTAAAGTACTGACTTCGCTGTCACAATAATTATTCCAACAACATAAGATGAAATGTTAAGTCTCTCGATATTGAAGAAACTAGATTTCAGTTTTGAAATACAAATATAAGCACCATCATTCCACGACCTGCTCCCAACTTGACCATGCATGTAGCTCAGTTGGGAGAGCGTCAGACTAGTAAACCGAAGGTCGCGGGTTCGAATCCCAGCCGCAGTCGAGTAGAGTTTTTCTCTACTTACCCAGTATGGTTCGTCACTCGGAGTAGAACCTTATACCATTGTAAAGTACTTTTCGAAAAGTGAGTGTTGTGTAGGCAGTGTTTTAGATAGAGCAAAGTGAAAAGATGGTAAACTGCTGAGAATAGTTTTGATAACGAAATACTGACGTTTCAAGCAGAGCCCTTCATCAGAGTAAAAACTAGAGTGTTGTGTAGGCAGTGTTTTAGATAGAGCAAAGTGAAAAGATGGTAAACTGCTGAGAATAGTTTTAATAACGAAATACTGACGTTTCAAGCAGAGTCCTTCATCAGAGTAAAAACTAGAGTGATGTGTAGGCAGTGTTTTAGATAGAGCAAAGTGAAAAGATGGTAAACTGCTGAGAATAGTTTTGATAACGAAATACTGACGTTTCAAGCAGAGTCCTTCATCAGAGTAAAAACTAGAGTGATGTGTAGGCAGTGTTTTAGATAGAGCAAAGTGAAAAGATGGTAAACTGCTGAGAATACTTTTAATAACGAAATACTAACGTTTCAAGCAGAGCCCTTCATCAGAGTAAAAACTAGAGTGTTGTGTAGGCAGTGTTTTAGATAGAGCAAAGTGAAAAGATGGTAAACTGCTGAGAATAGTTTTAATAACGAAATACTGACGTTTCAAGCAGAGCTCTTCATCGGAGTAAAAACTAGAGCGCTGTGTAGGCAGTGTTTTAGACAGAGCAAAGTGAAAAGATGGTAAACTGCTGAGAATAGTTTTAATAACGAAATACTGACGTTTCAAGCAGAGCCCTTCATCAGAGTAAAAACTAGAGTGTTGTGCAGGCAGTGTTTTAGATAGAGCAAAGTGAAAAGATGGCAAACTGCTGAGAATAGTTTTAATAACGAAATAGCCTACTGATGTTTCAAGCAGAGCTCTTCATCAGAGTAAAAACTAGAGTGTTGTGTAGGCAGTCAATCCGGGCACATGTTTACATGGAGAATCCGATTTTCTGTGCTTCCCTGAATATCTGCCATTTAGCACAACACGCACCAACTTCACTCATGCGTCCCAAGTCATTTTCAAGTCAAACCGTGTTTAGATGAATCAGATTGGAGACATTCAAGTCGATCCTTGCTTGAATCTCAAGTCAATCCACTAGCTCCACTGCGTGGATTGACTTCAGCCATCCGTTTCGATCAGATCGAAAACTTTCAATCTTCTTCATGTAAACACAACAAGGAGAAACAACATGCGAGATTTGACTTCAACACTCATCCGCTTCATGTAAACAGGGTCTTTGTCATTGATAGTGTATAATTTGAGAGTGCCTTCCAGCCAAGGAAATCCAAGCTTAAAATATCCCTTTGTGGCAGAACTGAACATATACAGTATATAAACACTCTTGTGACATAATAACCAGCTTGGTTGTATTAATAACTCGCCTGTCAATATTGTGATGGCTTCATAAAGGAATGCTTCAAATTGAACAGCTAGTTAAACAGTTAACTATGCATTTAGTTGCCAAAAGCAAGCATGGTTTAGATAATTGCGTAGTTTCATATAGGCACCCTCTTGTGGGATACCTACGTGACTGGAAATGGCCACAGGTTATAGAGAGAGAGAGAGAGAGGGGGGGGGGGGGGGTACGACTTCGAGTCCTCACTAGTAAACCTTCCTTACTAGTAAACCTTCCTTACTAGTAAACCTTCTTTACTAGTAAACCTTCCTCACTAGTAAACCTTCTCACTAGTAAACCTTCTTTACTAGTAAACGTTTCTCACTATAGTAAACCTTCCTCACTAGTAAACCTTCCTCACTATAGTAAACCTTCTTCACTAGTAAACCTTCCTCACTAGTAAACCTTCCTTACTAGTAAACCTTCCTCACTAGTAAACCTTCCTTACTAGTAAACCTTCCTCACTAGTAAACCTTCCTTACTAGTAAACCTTCCTCACTAGTAAACCTTCCTTACTAGTAAACCTTCCTTACTAGTAAACCTTCCTCACTAGTAAACCTTCCTCACTAGTAAACCTTCCTTACTAGTAAACCTTCTTTACTAGTAAACCTTCCTCACTAGTAAACCTTCCTTACTAGTAAACCTTCCTCACTAGTAAACCTTCCTCACTAGTAAACCTTCCTTACTAGTAAACCTTCCTTACTAGTAAACCTTCCTCACTAGTAAACCTTCCTCACTAGTAAACCTTCCTTACTAGTAAACCTTCCTTACTAGTAAACCTTCTTTACTAGTAAACCTTCCTCACTAGTAAACCTTCCTCACTAGTAAACCTTTCTCACTAGTAAACCTTCCTTACTAGTAATTTAAACCTTCCTCACTAGTAAACCTTTCTCACTAGTAAACCTTCCTCACTAGTAAACCTTCCTCACTAGTAAACCTTCTTCACTATAGTAAACCTTTCTCACTAGTAAACCTCACTAGTAAACCTTTCTCACTAGTAAACCTTTCTCACTAGTAAACCTTCCTCACTAGTAAACCTTTCTCACTAGTAAACCTCACTAGTAAACCTTCCGAAACGAAAACTTAACGATATTTTTTGGTGTTATAAAACATAACAACGACACTTCATTCGAAAAGATTGAGTTCCAAAGCTCTTCTACAATCTTGATATAGTATTTTTAAACATTGCTTATCAACTAAGACCTCATGGCTAGTTATAAAATCCTGTTTTTTCTTCGACTTAGCTTTTTCGTTGTTTGATTTTCGAAGATAAAGCAATTATTATGCCCTAATTCAGTATTTTCTTTGCGTTAAAGAATGCCTAGTCTTTTTAATCTTGGCAAAACTTGTTATAATCCTATAAGATGATAAGGGTTAATACTGATAGGAATGCTGTACTGTTTTAGAGGGTGTTAAAATGGAGGAGGGTCAGCCCTCTTGGGTAGGGCTAGCCCTAGTACACGCGTAAAAACGCACAAGTTGTCCACGGTTGTTAACAGGCGTGAACAATGTTGTGCTGCACCTCGTGAACAAGTTGTCAACAAGTTGTTCACTTATACTTCGAACAACTTGTTCACGGATAAATCAACAGTCATGAACAAGTTGTTCTAACAGCACATTTTTATATAGCCAACAACGTTGTTCGCCCATGATACAACATGTTTTAACAGCATGATGAAGTAACAAGGCTGAACAACAATGTTAGAACAATTGCATGTGAACATGACTGGTGTATCAACACGTCCTTCGGTTGTTTCAACATGCGTGGACAACTGCTGTTGTGAAGTTGTAACAACATGATGAAACAATGATGAACAATATTGTTAATTCATCAAGGTTGTTCACACATGCATGAACAACCTGTAACAACTTGTGAGATTTTTACGCGTGTAAGAGGGCTGGATTTCACCTTGCGTTGGCTTGTTTACGGACTTGTGCAGTTTTCCCACGAAGCCCGAAATCATGTTTTCGTAAACACGATTTGAATTTATAACGAACACATGAACAAACGCAACTTGTAAAATAAAAAGTTGACCAAAAAATATTAGTAAAGGCAAACTTTACCGTGTATGCTGAGCTTCGATTTGCTAGCCTTCCTAAGAGGGTTAGCCATCTTGAGTGCGTTTACAGTACATGGGAGATTTCCAGCCCTCCTAGGCGAGATCCTGGGGTGTCATTGGCAAGATCTCGCCTTGGAGGACTGGCCCTCTTGTCGTGTAAACGCAAACGAATTTTTACAAGGAATTACGCTGAGATGTGGGATCTCAGCAAAGAGAGCTAGCCCTACCAAGAGCCAGCCCTCCTCCATATAAACCCCCCCCCCCCCCAGCAAGGTTTTGAAACTGTAATCTTAATCTGACTACAAAAACACAATGTGACTATAGAAATTCTGTGACTAAAGCCGTGTTTACACTGCAAGCCTTGGCCTGGCCCGTTGTAAATGTGTCGTGTTTAGGCCAACAAAAGAAGCAAGCCTAGATATTCTGGCCAAGGCCAGCCCAGGACGTGTTTACACTGCCAAAAAGTAGGCCAAAGTTAGGCCAAGGCTTGCAGTGTAAACACGGCTTAAGCTACAATAGTCAGTCACCCCCCTGGCCTCGGCTGTACACAGTAAGACCAATCTAGTCGCCCCCTGCTTACAGCTATCATATAGGAGACAGAATGTCTATGTTTGAGTACTTCTAGTGTGTGATCACAATTAAGACTCTTTGTTTTAAGAAACGGTATTGGAAAAGGTATAGGCTTTTGAAATAAATAAATATATATATAATATTTATAGATATTAACATCATATAGTCAATAATAAAGTATAAATGCTTATATAACTTTCGAGTCGCAATTAACTTTAATATGTAGCCATTTTAGAGCAGAGTGAAAAGATTGTAAACTGCTGAGAATAGTTTTGATAACGAAATACTGATGTTTCAAGCAGAGCCCTTCATCAGAGTAAAAACTAGAGTGTTGTGTAGGCAGTGTAAACTGCTGAGAATAGTTCTGATGATTAAAATACTGACGTTTCAAGCAGAGCCCTTCATCATCAGGTGGTGAAATGGAGTAGGCCTTAGTTACGATTAACTTTACAATATAATAAAACTAAAGTACGTAGTAGCTACAATGAAAGCTTGACAAATATAGTTTTTTAAAATAACTAACAGTAGCTACTTGGCTTCATTTGATTAAACCTTCTTATAGACAGTACATTGTTGTATCAACATGATCAAATCATTGTGTTATCTTCTCAAATTTCCAGTGGAGGTCAATGATATTTGTTTGGACAAAGCTTAGTATAATAATTAACTTTATTATGCCTGCCAGTACATGTAAATGGACAAATCTTTATTTGTCTTTGAATTGTGATGTATAGGTGTATGTTTGCTATATTGTCTACCTAGTAGCTACTGTTCTAGAAAAGTTCAATGTCAACTACTTTCCTAAAACTTGGAATACAGTACATGTATCTCAAATTATTATACATTTATTAACCCTTTTTTGCTGCCTAGGATGTCTGAGGGTTCTTCCTCTGATGAGTAAAATCATCTGGTGTTAGACAGAGTAAAACAATAAAGGAACCATTTTTGACCAACTCAGGTAAGAATGGGTTAATCACTTGTTAACTCATTGCTGCCTAGGATGTCTGAGGGTTCTCTCTTTGATGAGTAAAATCACCTGGTGTTAGACAGAGTAAAACATTAAAGGGACCATTTTTGACCAGCTCAGGTAGGAATGGGTTAATCACTTGTTAACTCATTGCTGCCTAGGGATGTCTGAGGGTTCTCTCTTTGATGAGTAAAATCATCTGGTGTTAGACAGAGTAAAACGTTAAAGGGACCATTTTTGACCAGCTCAGACAGGAATGGGTTAATCACTTGTTAACTCATTGCTGCCTAGAATGTCTGAGGGTTCTCTCTTTGATAAGTAAAATCATCTGGTGTTAGACACAGTAAAACAATAAAGGAACCATTTTTGGCCAGCTCAGGAAATAATGGTTTAAAGATTAAATTGGTTAATTTGTTTTGGCAAAGCTCAGTGATATATCAACTTTATGCTTGCCAATTAAATAATCAATCACAATTTCTCTCAGAATTATAATTAATCGAAGCTTCTTGGCATTTAAACAAAGCTTAGTATTAATTAACTTTCTATTTCTGGCATTAAATTGATAAGTCTTTGTTTGATTTTGTATTATGATGTACCTATAGGCTATGCTATCAAATATAATTAAGTTGGCTTATATCAAACAATTATATATTCATTGAAAATTCTTCGTTGATTTGTTTTGGCAAAACTTAAATGTTAACTTTTTAGTAAATTGATCAATCTCACCTTTCTTTGAGAATTGTAATTCCAGGAGGTTATTGGTGTTTAAACAAAGCACAATGTTAATAATTACGGGAACCCTCTTGAGTATTTTGATAAAATACAAAATAACTAATTTTTATATCAACTAATTCTTAATAATTGTAAAATAATAGCCAATCACTGGTCATTGTTGCTTTTTAAAGAATCCCCTCGCCATCGATCCATCAACAAATTAAAGCGGGAAATTAACCATGGAACTAAAGCCTCTAGAGAATTAGTAATCTTCTGCTATAATATCTAACTAGACATATTTCTTCATCTATAAATATCACTGTAACTGTCACAACCAGCGCATTCCTAATGATGACTACAATTTAGTCGAAACATCAAATCATTATTAAAATGTTTACCATTTTCGGAGTTGTTTTGTATTTTATCAATGTTAATGTTCTCTAGCTTAGAAATTCTTCATTGATTTATTTTGGAAAAACTCAGTGTTGACTTCCGTATTCCTGCCGGTTAAAACTGATGAATCTTAATTTCTTTTTGAATTGTAAATAATGGAGGTTATCCCTATTTCAACAGAGCTCAAGTGTTACCGTCCTCTAGATTTTGTTAAATTATTATATATACTCATTAAGATTTTTGTAGATTTGTTCTAGAAAAGTCCGTGTCGACTTCTTTATTCCAGTGCTGTATAAAACAGATGAATCTTAATTTCTTTTTGAATTGTAAATAATGGAAGTTACATGTACTCGTATTTCGACAGAGCTCAATGTCACCATCCTCTAGCTTTTGTCAAATTATTATATACTCATTAAGATTCTTTCTAGATTTGTTCTAGAAAAGCTCAGTGTCAACTTCTTTATTCCTACTAGAATAAACTAATCAATCTCAGTTTCTCTTAACTGATGGTGTTTCATAGAAGGCTCTTGGCATTCAAGCATATTAGCCCAGTCTTAACCCTTTCACTCCCAACTTCTGGGAGCTCTCATTGATGAGTAAAATCGTCTGGTGTTAGACAGAGTAAAATAATAAAGTACGGAAAATTCCGTATTTTGGAGTGAAAGGGTTAACATTTCTATTCAGTTTTGTCAATCTTTTGTCAGTTTTAAACAGCTATTTTCCATGCTTGTATGGGTTAGCTGGATTTTTTACATGATAACAGCTTTCCATGCTGCACGATCTACAGTATTGCTAGTTCCTTTTGCAAACCCCTCTTCACTGAATCTGTTTTCAGTCTGTTCCCATGTCTAATCCTACATCTTCCCTTCCCCGTTCTTCCAGGAACATTTAAGTCAGCGATCTTTCAAACCCAATTATCTCCATCCATCCTCTGCACGTGACCAAACCAACTGAGCCTACTCCTACAAATAACATCCCTGATGTTAACCAGTCCCAAATGATGTCTTAGCTCTTCTGACCTCTTCCTGTCTCTTAACCCTTTCACTCCCAAATACGGAATTTTCCATACTTTATATACTCTGTCTAATGCCAGATTGTTTTACTCTGTCTAACGCCAGACGATTTTACTCGTCAATGGGAGAGCTCCCAGAAAGTTGGGAGTGAAAGTGTTAATGTAGCATTACACATCCATCTTTGAATCATCCTCAATCCGTTCTGTATAAATAATTGATAAATTTTTATTTGTGTATGAATTGTGATCTAGTACTGTAGCTGTAAAAGTTATCTATTCATGGGTGATTGATTGTGTCTGGCAGTCAAATGACGAAGTTTAATTGATTCTTTGAAATATATTGCTCTAAAGCTTGAGTCAACAGACAGAAAGCTCAGTAAATAAATTATAAACATGTTCTTTCCATAAACCAATCTGTAATTATGAATGTACTTTACTGGAAGTCTTAATTAAGCTTGTTTAATAATTGTCAGTTGTTTGCAGTACAAGCTGTGTTAGTTGGTAACACTCAGAAAAAATCTAAGCTCTAAGCGGGACTTGAACCCGCAACCTTCTGAATGCTAGCCAGACACTACTCTATTTAACTATTGGGCCACTTAACTCAGATATAGTAGTCCCACTTAGAGCTCAGAGTTTTTCTGAGTATTACCAACTAACACAGCTTGTACAGCAAACTGACAATTATTACTAATATCAAGCTGCAATTTCTGAAACTAACTAATAAAGGTTTTAATTTATGGGAATGTTCAGTTTCAAGTTATTTCACATTACTGCTCTACTCAACTCTGCTTTGCTTGCCTCACCGTGCTTGGCTTTGCTCTGCTTTGCTCTACTTGGCTTTGCTTTGCTAATGCTTTAGCTATGCTTAGCTTTGCATATTGCTGTAAGCACTGCACCTTTTCCAGACCAAAACCTTGTTCGAAGTAGATAGTCTACTTTGGTGATATACCGGTACCATTTTGTAAAACAAAAATACACCTTACCATTAATAATGTAGACTTCATCTGTGCAAATGTATACTCTATATCCCTTAACTGTTGTACAGTATATCCTTTCCAAATAAATTGGCAGTAGTAATGAATGAATATCTGCAGAGAAAAGTAATATAATCTTTTATAACTGCATATAAACATATAACATATAAATATAACTGCAAACGCTCTGACAAGTTGCATGAACCATTGCAGTGTGTAACATGCTGTGCAATGGTCAAGATCATTGTGAGACAAGTTGCATGAACCATTGCAGTGTGTAACATGCTGTGCAATGGTCAAGATCATTGTGAGACAAGTTACATGAACCATTGCAGTGTGTATAACATGCTGTGCAATGGTCAAGATCATTGTGAGACAACCTCAGTGAAATTTTTTTTAGGATCCTATGCAGGATCCTACAGGATCCTGCATAGGATCCTGTACAGGATCCTGCACAGGATCCTACAGGATCCTATAGGATCCTGCATAGGATCCTACAGGATCCTATAGGATCCTGCATAGGATCCTACAGGATCCTATAGGATCCTGTGCAGGATCCTATAATATCTTGTAGGATCCTAAAAGTTCCTGTAGGATCCTGTGCAGAATCTTATGATCGTGTGCAGGATCCTATATACAATTCTGGACAGGATCTTACATAGGATCCTACAGCACAGGATCCTAAAAAATCCTGTTAGATCCTAAAAGATTCTGTAGGATTTAATGTGCACTGTATCCTATAGATCCAGTGTGCTGCATATCCTGTACGAAAATAATCTACGGTATAGACTATCAATTTCATGTATTGTCTTAGCATTTGTAAATTTTCAATAGAATTCAAAAAGCTGAAAATGACATCAAGGGCAGAAACTGACGTACTCTAGCTGCACTGCCACTTATTATAAAAAAGGTCTATAAAGTTATATCAGCTCACTGAATAATCAAGAATGCACATTGAGAGAAAACGAAATTTATTGCGATAAAATAGTTTTTTTTATAACAGTCAACACAAAAACTTCTATATAAAGGAACTTCAAAGATACATGTAACTACAGGTTATATGACATAATGTGTGTCAAAACAGCTCACACCAGTTTTAATTAGCTTGACTCGGCTATTGACAGTCTTTTTTTGGCTTTAACCTGGTCCAAACATTTTTGCTTTATTGCCGTGACTATCAAGTCCTTTGTCTTGAATATTTTTCTTTCTCCATACACTTTATTTAGTGCATCTGATAAGAAAAAAAGAATAAATAAATGTTAATTGAATGGGCTTGAATTTGATAAACAGAGCAGTAAAGACCATGTTTGCACCCACTCGATCTTAATAAAAGTTCAAAACTCTTCTTGTCAATTTCCTTCCTGGGTTGACCAAAATTAAAAATGACCTACACCGGCTATTATTTTACTCTGCTAGATTATTTTACTCGACAATTTTACTTGTCAAAAAGAAATTCACAGCCAGCCTTATAGACAATAATGTGTTAATAACAAGTTATTAAACCCATGCATTTCTGAGCTGGCTGGTATTATTATTTACTCTGACCAATGCTAGACAATTTTACTGGTCAAATATACATATACTGTATATACAATCAGAGAGTTATTTTTACAAGGCCTAAAATTAGAATTAAAATTAATAAATGAAATTAATTAAGCTCACCAAATATTATTTCAAGCCTTTGTGGATCTAATTCTCCTTTTCCACTTTTTTGGGTTGGCTCGATAGTGTTTGTCTGTAACTCTTCAATTGTAAATAGAGTGGATAACTTTTGTGTGGCAAAAAGGGCAGGCTTGCTTGGAATATGGCCAGTAGTTAAATTGATACCATTGTACATCTAAAGAGAGATTTTATATTTTTTACAACTAAAGCCATTTTCTATTCGTTTTATACGAGACTCAGCTGACAAAATAAATGATATGGCAAATCAAATTATTACACCAGTTATTAAGTGAGAGTATAACCAAACAAAGCATACGTTGTATGATATAAAATAAAAACAATGCCAAACATGAGTACTCTGAGTGTAAATGGGGCTCATCCACTCAGAGTGTGTGTAATAAGACACCTGGTAGCTTATGAATATATATACTTATTAACAAATGATAATTTGACAAGTAACTTACCACTGGTTGAATACTCTCTTTGGGAGCTGTTGGCACTGTTGGTGAATCATTAGCAGTACTGCATGAAGATAGCACTTTTGGCTGTTGTTTTATCTGCAATATTATAATTATGGTATTAGATATATGTGGGAGCAAGGTATTTGTTAGTTGCAGTAATACCATGATTGCCTCGGTTTCTTTTGTTCTCACCAGGTAATTATATATACCGGTTAATTTAATCTCTAATTTCCCCCCAAACAGGGGAAATTTCTAATTTTCCCCTCTAACAGGGCAAATTTCTAATTTTCCCTCATTAGCATGCATGGCCAAACATGCAAAAAGTATGCAACAAAGTTTGTTTTACACAACAAAGGAATACATTATTATAAGATAATCATCATGGTACAACAGTATTACAAACTAGTACCATGACATGCATATACGTCAGGAAATTAGTGATTAAATGTCCCCGCAAGCCTTGGTTTTGGGGACATTTAATCACTAATTTCCCTAATATCGTGGTATTACTTATAATAAATGTTATGAAAAGAAAATGGAAAAATTAATGAATTAACCTTATCTGGTGTTTCTTTGTCTGGATCTCTGTCCTTGTTGTTTAAAATAGATAAAATTGCATCTAATTTATTGTCAACCTCTGTGACATGGTCCTTCAATTTAATCAATTCATTTTCATGTTTTTTAGTTTTTTCCTCCTACATAAATAAAAAATCCCAGATTAGAGCATTCGATTACAATATGGTAAATTAGCCTTATCTGTTAGGGACTGGTTAATTATATATTGGGGGTGGAGGGTGGGGTGCTGAGTAGTCCATTTACATGTTCTACTTTTCTGGGCATAAAATTTTCTAACCCACACCCCAAGTTGAAAACTTGAATGGCTTTAATAAACATTTAATAATTGTAAATTTCATATGTTAAAAAGATATGACATTAAAACATTAAATTTTAGCAATAAAAATTTATCATTTAGAGCCGAGGGGAGGGGGTGTGTTACTGTTAAATACCATAATCATGTATGCATACTCTAAGATTATGCATAGTTTTAAGTATAATGTAATTTGATTACTTCGAAAATGAAAGATTCAACCAGTTTTTTCTCAGGTACTTTTCTTGCCTTTAACATCACATCTATTTTTCGTTTCTCTTCTTCAAGATGGCATTCCAAATCTACAGTACGTAGATAATAATTAAACTAATGTCAATTGATTATTCACATATCAAGGTCAGTCAAAGAAATAAAAACACCTACCTCCAGGTTCTTTTTTAATCTTAATGGAACTTTCCCTGCCACTGTGTGGAGTCTCATCGTTGTCACTATCAACGCTGCTTTCACTGCTTAAGCGTCTTTTTCTATGCGTTTCTTTTTTCCTTTCTGTGATCACATCAATTGCTTTTTCGAGGGTTTTCAACTCTTTATCACACTCTATCCTAGTACCTTAGGTAATAAAAAGGAAAAGTGAACAACTTGGCGTTTCTAAATTGATGTGTATACTAGTCATGGCTGTCACACAACACAAACTTGCCATAATGAAACAGTCATATTTACTGACTGACTAGACTCACATTTAGACCACTTCTATATGACTATATATGCAGTAGAATTTGAAAGTGATAGACACCGCCCAATTAAACCGGCCATAGGACACAACCTTCTTTTTTAACCTTTTCTTTTTAAAAAGGAGTAGAGTAATAATGCTCTTTAGTCGCACTTACCAATACGCATAATTTTTGAAAGATGTCCACGTACTTGAACAATCTCGCCCTCGACGATTTTTTCGCTCTTTGATTTGGCCTTTGCTGTTCGTTCAATGTTTTTTTCGGGTACAATATCATACGTCATGTCTTCGACAAACCACACACAAACAAACTGCTCAGTAAAATCTAGAATAAACATTGATTTAGTGTAATTAAACTCGTGAAATAAAAAAGAAGTTTTGGCATCTGTTTAAAAAGAGCTTTTACCTTCAGGATGCATCTTTGACAACTGCCGTGCTTGCAACCGAGTGCTTTTTGTTGAGTAGGTGTTCTTAGCTGCCATTTCTTTGTCTTTAACTGAACTGCAGAATTATAACCAGAAAAGTACACGCCAAAAACTTTAATAAAGTACTCAGTGACAATAAAACCTCCAACTAATGTAGACAAAACGATCAAAACCTTGAAAAAGAGAATGGGCAACTTCGATTATATTATTGCCGCGCTTGTCACGGATTTCTCTACGGGTGCTGGTTGGCCAGTTAAGGTCACATGAGAAATAGTTGAAATATTATTGGTTGAAAATACGACAATCACGCTCGGGTAGGGCGCGGGTGAAGTCCTGGATCGGAGGCCTCACGGGTGAACCTTCGATCTGGAACTTTCTGGAAGAAAGTCGAGAAGAAATAAGATACAAAACACTATGGATATGGACAAACTTAAACTATGAGTAAATCAAGCGAATCTACGGATGAAACAGTATCAGAGGATTTAAGTTATTCAATTGCTGTAGTACCATCGAGTAGCCCTAGTCGTGCAGATCAGAGCAGTGAAAGTATTCAAAGTGACGTCTCTGATTCTGCGTGCTCCATTATTGACAACGCTTTTGTTCCTTTGGAAAATAACAGCAGCTGCCCTGCCTCGTCAGAGATTAGCGAGTTATCAGACGTTGAGTCGTTAATATATTTTGGACCGCATCCTTCAAGAAAAAGGCGAAGGCAAAACAGTCCTGGCAGTTCTGCATCAACGCCGCCTGCAGTTAATCATAATAATGCCGAAGGTGATAGAGTCGCTGAATGGGTATATGGAAATCAGCCGTTACCGGCAGATATTGAAAGGGAGTTCAACCAACATAATGTGGGTTTTGTCGACGAAACTGAAAGAACCGAATCCGAAACAGGTACATGTATTTAATTATAATAATTATTACAACGTATAAATTATGCACCTAATGGGGAAATTGACCTTTTTTTTTTGGGGGGGGGGGAATTGTCAAATTCCCCTGCAGTAGAATAGCCTTGTTGGTCAAAATACCCCTCCCTGCATAATATCAAATGCTAAAATAGTATTAAGATCATTTTATGTGTCAAAAATCCTGGTCCCTCGAGCTTGTCAAGGAAGTCAAATTTCCCTGTGTCAGGTGAGTATGTTGATGAGTCAATATCCTGTGGGTTCCCCCCCCCCCTCCCCACCCTGGGGCTTGACATTGATAGGTGCATTAAGTTTATACAAGGCTTTCATTAGCCTGATTAGAGCGATACAATAATCAATTAAATCAAATAAATACCTGTTAGTAATAAAAGTAAAAGTAATAATAAAACTAATTGATAATGATGATTATAAATAATACTAGAAGTTACTATCACAAGTGAAGTGCTGCCTTGAATGGGATGAAAACCTTTAGCCTACTCTGCAGGCAACTTTGCAGTCTGTGGCCAATGTGACACCCCCCTTGCCCACTCCATCTGAGTTTGCCCATTCCACCTGAGCTTGCTCATTCAGTTTACCCACTTCATCTGAGTTTTTCTCACCTCTTCACAATAAGCTAGAGCCCACAGAGTTGCCTGCAAAGGAGGTTAGCATTTCCAAGTGCTTCATGTTATGACAAATCTAGAGGTTTACTAAAATTATACAGCAATATACCATTGAGCCCACGAGATTATTTTGCAGAATTTGTATGAGTATAAAAGTACACACATGCAGATAGTAGTGTCTGATCAGAAGGCTGATCAGTGCAAACACAATGGCTCCTGTGAGATTATCAATGAACCGGCACACCAATAATATTGTAAAAATAGAAGAAAACAACCATGAAATCAGCTCCTACCAAAAAAACACAGTTGTCAGTTGTTATCTTACCTCAACAAGATAAACTCTCCTCACCAAAATTGTAAGACAGTTCACAAGTGTGTTCAGAGGTTGACTGACTTAATTTATCAGAGCAAATCCTTCTGGTGTATATGCATATGATGTAAGTTGTAGGAAGAAATTTCTACGTCACAAAATGTCATAAGATGGTCAACAAATAAACATTTCAAAATCGAGATTTTGTTGACTATACATAGCTTGGCAAAGAGGTCTGGACATGAGACACAGAAACCCATATCAAGATTAGTGTGCTGCCTCACTGACATTCAGCAGCAAATAATAGTAATAGTCATGTAGTCAGTCATAGTCAATAGTAATTATAGTAATTATAATTAAATAATATATTGAATAAAAGGCTAAAAATGTTTAACTATTTACAATTAAAAACCAAATTTTTTTGATATAAAGTCATCATCAGGGTTAAAAACAGTTTGTATGCAATTTGTTATTCAAATTTATAGGTTCAGAACCTACATGTATACGGTAATATAAATAATAATAATACAGTAATAATAATAATAGGTGATAGTTATTAATTGGCAATTAGTAATTATTATTATTATATTATTTTATTCAAAGATACATCACTTGATGATTCAATCTCGAGTAACACAAATGAGGATGATATGTATGAATGCAGTTTGTCAAGCCATTCAGATGGAGAGGGTGATCCACCAATTTTTGAAGGATCAGATATTTCAACTGCAACCTTCAACAAAATGTTCCTTGGAGTGTCTGAAAAAACACAGTTTGAGCAAGAAAACTCAATCCGATCTGTTGAAGTTGATTAATATTGTTCTTCCTCCACAACACACTGTGGCAAAGAACAGCTATGAATTTAGTAAAGGTATAGATTACCTCCATTATGATACATTGGATTATGCCATATGCAGTACCTGTCATAAAGAAACTACTCACAACATTCCATGTCAGGACAATAGCTGTGAAAATTTTGGTAATGGCAAGCAACCGCTTCAGTACACTATAATAAAGCTTTTGCCTCAGGTCAACAGAATAATAAGAGGTAAAGTTAAATTGATGAGAGCAACTTACATTTATTGACAATAACAAAACATAAATTGCAAGTGTTTAAAAAAATTGTACCTGTGACCTCACCAGATAATTGATAAATTGTAAATCTACCATAATGATGTGCAAAACTGGGCTGGGTTTGTTGACTGCATGATTATATATATACTTTTTATCTTAGTTGAGTGAGGCTAGCTTGGACCTAATTACCATGTACTTGAAGTATTGAAAAACCACACTCAATTTATTTTGAGGTGGGCTTGCCTGGCTAGGTACTGTAGCCAACGAAAATAATGTTAAAAATCCATATAATTTATTATTTATTAATAAACAGATTCGGTTCAACTATACTAGAATTCTGGCACAGTACAGGTAGCCCACGTGATTTTTAAAACATGACTTTAATTGTACTGTATAATAGAAGATCAGGGTAGCCCAGGTCATGTAATCAGGCCCTAAAGTTCAACTTCTGTTTATCAGTATTTTTTATGTACCGAACATTGTATAACATGTTAATTTTCCTAATGTGAGAAGAGTGGACAAAACTGCTCCACATTTTCTTATAAAATTGAATTATTTGTCCTAGATAACTGGCCAGCAATAGAAGAAAAAATGTCTATGCCTCACATTCCAAATGTGTACGAAGATGTTTCTGATGGAGATATTTATAGAAGAAATGTGCCATTAAATCCAAATGAAAATGGAGACTACATCCTCTCCATAACCTGGCATATTGATGGGGCATCAGCTCTAAAGTCAAGGAAATTGAAAATTTGGCCAATATTTGCGATTATACTTGAGTTACCAAAATTACTGCGATACTCTTTTCGTAACGTACTTTTTTGTGGACTTTGGTTTGGAAAACAAAATCCAGAATTTGAAGTTTTCCAGAGCCATTTTATTGAAGAGGTTCAACAACTGATGAATGGCTTTAATGTTGAGCTGCCTGATCGCAATATATTCTGCAGACTGCGAGTCCATGGCCATGTTGCAGATCTTCCAGCCAAGGCTGCTGCATCGCTCAATTTCAAACAATTTAATGGAAAGTTTGGATGTTCGGTCTGTCTAGAACCAGGAGTTCAAGATCCCAACAAGCCACTAGTGAGGTACTATCCTTACAGATTTCCAAAAGCTCCCTTAAGGAACCATGAAGAATCAATACAGCATGCAGCCCTAGCAAACAACAGAAACTCTGTTTTTGGGATCAAAGGGCCATCGTCAGTACATGACATTGTGAGAATTCCAGAACAGCTTTTGTTGGATTTTTTTGCATCAAGTGATTGAAGGAGAGCTTTCCAGAAAATTGAAATCGTGGTTTGTTAGTTCAAATGCTAATGATGTATACTCTTTGAAACATAGCATTTCAGCGATTGACAGTGCCATCTTTTCAGTAATGCTTCCACACGATTTTCCAAAGAAAATAAGGTCTATCCACGAACTTGGCAAATGGAAAGCCCATGAAAAAGAAATCTTTCTTTTTCACATTGGGTTACCAGTCTTGAGAAAGTTCTTGCCAGCAGAGCACTTCTTCCATTACAGTCTATTTGTCACTGGAGTGAGATTACTTACAAATGATAGACTTATTGAGGAAGATAGGCAACTGGCAGAAGTATTGCTGGATTCCTATATTAGGCTTGTGGAAAATTTGTATGGGTATACAGAGAGAACATACAACTTACATGCAATTGGACACTTGGCATACCAGACCCTTAATCATGGAAATCCTATTTTGCTATCAGCATTTGTATTTGAGGGAATGATTTCATTGCTAAAGAAAAAGTTTCATGGTACAAGAGGAATTATTCCACAAATGTTAAGAAACATGGCTTTGGCACAAAGTGTTAAATCGGAAGTAATCAGCAATGTACGTGAACCGGAAAGAGCAAAGTTGTTCTGCCAAGATGTTTTCAATATTGTTGTCAAAAAGCAAAAGATGAATGAGGAAATTAGTTTCTACTATCCAGTGTGCAAAGAGGTTCCAGCAATCCTTAGTGAGGTTGATTTGGCAGCCTTTGATTTAGATCCCTCAAATCAAGAAATATTGTTCTCGTCCAGGATGGAAAAGAGTGGGGAGACATTCCACAGCGAGGGATACTCGTATAAAAGATCATCGTGTAGTTACTTCGTATCTTTTGCAGCAAATGAAGATGGGGAAAACTATGGAAAAGTTCAGTGTTACTTGAAAAGAAACGATGAACTTTTTGCTATCATCAAAGAGTTTGCAAGTCTCAACAAGAATGTCTGTCAAACAGATGAAGTTGCTAACCCAGAAGACCCTGTAATACTCAGATTTTGCCAAGATGGTGTTCTTGGAAGTCACTTTGTTGCAGTGCAAGAAACAGACAATCTTTTGAAGATTAAGTGCGAAAACATTTTGTCACGCATGGTGTTTGTCCCAATGCATGATGCTGATGTTAGAGTATCTGGATATGTCTCAAACGTTCTTAAAACTTATCAACACAATTAATTTGATGTGATGTCACTGACGTGACGTATGTTCTGACCTACATGTATATAATTATATGTACAGGTACATTTTATGCACTAATGCTCTGTGTTTTTGTTGAGAATTTGGCCTCTTTCTTTTGACGTTTTGTACACGATGTTGGGCAGGTGTCAGTCTCTGATCACATACTGTACAAGAGACTAAAAAGCCGCAACCCACTATCCATAAAAAATTGAAATCATCTCCGACCAGTCACCTTTTATAATAAGAACTTGTGTGCAGATGTGAAATGTATGCTACAGTATGAGACCGCCAAGAGAATTTTTTTTATTCCCATGGAAACCATTTTATCCCAGGGAAACCTGTAGGATTTTTGTATCTGCGCAGCAGATATATTGCTGTCGTGTTGTTAGCTGTTAGGTTTGTTAACACATAGCCAATCAACGATCAGACCGCTCCAACATGCATGCATGCGTTGAAAAGATGTTGATAACTTCCGAAATGCTTCCGACTGCCAGGATCGAAGCTGAGATGTCAGTTTGGTAGATGGAAACGAGTGTTGGAAATAGTATGAATCACGTAATCACAAAAAAGGTCAAAGCAAGGTTTTAATATTAAATCACATAAACACAATCACAGACACAATCCTCACAGTCTCACTCGGTCCCGTCGCCTGAATCCCACGAGTGCAAGTCACGTGTTCAAAACAAAAAACGGAAGTACGCCCTCTCGTAATAATAACAAATTAATTACTGAGTACAATTTCCGACACGAGTACTAGTATTTGTCTGATCTCGTGGCAATATTTCGTCCGCCATATCACGAAGTCCTCCGAAGCGACAAAGTCTTGGATTAAAATACTACGATTTTCAGGGTTGTATTCTATACGATTTTTTCAAATTCACATATCTTGTACATAATTTAAAGTTCTAACTGTACGAGTTTCGTGAATGGCACAAACCTATAGACGATTCAGGGATACTTTAAAATTATTGCGTTTGACCGTACGCCAAGTGATAGCATAATTATGCAATTTGATATTTGCGCTCATCTCAGTTCAAATAGATTTTTCTCCGTTGCTATGCTATACCATGTTTTCTAATTCACATATGTTGTACAGAATTTAACGCTCTATCTAACTGTAGAAGTTTCGTGAATGGCACAAACCTACAGACGATTCAGGGGTATACTTTAAACACGCGGTATCCGGTGTCTCAGCTGCAATGAAGATATATCCCAATACGACTGTTAGCAGTTAAATTCTATATTTCCGACAAAGTTTTTGACTAAAACACTATGGTTTTTCAGGGTTCTATTCTATACGATTTTTTCTAATTCACATATGTTGTAGAGTATTTAACGCTTAACAAGCTTAAAATTGCTAAAGTAACACCAATCTTCAAAAAGGGGTCAAGAGCTAACAAAAATAATTATCGACCAATATCCGTGTTATCAATTTTCAGTAAAATTTTCGAAAAACTTGTGTATAAACGTGTATATAGTTACCTAGAGTACCTTGATATTCTCAATGAGCATCAATTCGGATTTAGAGCTAATCGTTCTACAGCCCATGCCTTGTTAAGTACGATTGACACTTTAAAACAGACCCTTGATGAAGGTTCTTTTGGATTTGGTTTATTCATAGATTTCAAAAAAGCTTTTGATACAGTAAACCATGATATTCTCTTAAATAAACTTGAATTTTATGGAATTAGAGGTGTTGTTAATAAATGGTTTCAATCGTACTTGTCAGGAAGAAGTCAATATGTATCAATTAATGGTCATAACTCAAGAATTAAGTCTATTTATTGTGGAGTACCACAAGGATCAGTTCTGGGACCCTTACTTTTCTTACTTTATATTAATGACCTGCCATATTGTTCTAACAAGTTAGTATTTCATTTATTTGCTGATGATACCAACATATTTTTTTCATCAAAAAATCTCGATTTGATTCAAACTACTTTAAATGCAGAATTGAAACATGTTTCACAATGGCTGTATGCCAACAGGCTGGCCTTAAATATTGAAAAGACAAGTTTCGTTGTTTTCCATTCTCCAAAAAAGAAACCTTATAAAGCCTTATCAATTTTTATTGACAACAAAACTATTTGTGAAGCTAATTCTGTCAAATACCTTGGTGTTCTTATTGATTCTACTTTGTCTTGGAGATCTCATATTTATGAGTTGTCTAAGAAAATAGCTAAATCTGTTGGAATAATATCTAAATTACGATACTATGTAACCACTGATATTTTAATTTCAATTTATTACTCGTTAGTATATAGTTTTCTCACATATGGTATTGAGATCTGGGGTCTAACATATGCTTCTTATTTAAAACCCATTTCTATTCTACAAAAGAAAGCAATAAGAGTAATAACTTTCTCAGACCCTCAATCCCATAGTGAGCCAATATTTAAGTCATTAAATCTATTAAAATTTACTGACTTAATTAATTTTTACCTTTTAAAATTTATTTTTCGCTGGAAGAAAAAGCTGTTACCAGCCTGTTTCTCTAACTATTATGATTTTTTGAGTGAAAGACATACCTATCAAACAAGGCAATCACTAAATGAAAATATTTATCTAACTCAAAAAAAATCAGATCAATTTGGTAAAAGATCTATCATTTTCTGGTGCCATATTATGGAATTTGGTTCCTTATGAGATAAAAACGAGTAATTCACTTTCCATTTTCAATAAAAAGATTAAGCATTATATGATTGATAGATATGGCTCTCAATAACTTTTGTTAAATTTACTGTAAGTATATGACTGTCTCATTATTTAACTTTATTATTGACTTTTCTACAGTACTTTCTTTCTTATTATACATTTATTCTCGTATTTCTTAGATAATCAATCTGAAGATGCAGGGTATCCTCTAGATTAGTTTTCACTATTAGGATATCCTGTACTCATCTTATTAATTTATTGTATCTCTCTGTTTCTTTGTTTTTTAATTCATTATCTTTATGTAATTTATCTACTGTAATATCAAGATGAGTAAATAAAATTTATTACCTATTTATTACCTATACGTTTCGTGAATGGCACAAACCTACAGACGATTCAGGGATACTTTAAATATGATTGCGTTTGACCCGATATTTGATATTTGGCGCTCATCAGTCTCAGTTCAAATAGATTTTTCTCCGTTGCTATTCTACGATTTTTTCTAATTCACATTTGTTGTACAGAATTTAACGCTCTATCTAACGTTATAAGTTTCCAAAATGGCACAAACCTACAGACGATTCAGGGGTATACTTTAGACCCGCGGTGTCCGGCTCAACAGCCGTATTGGGATATATCTTCATGCAATTAGCCGTTAAATTCTATATATCCGACAAAGTTTTGCACTAAAACATTTCGGAGACAGGGGATATTGCTGATGAAACTGGTAAGTATTTTTAACGTGACTTATAGTGAACTTGTGAGTGTGATCTACCACAGTTTTTGTGAGTCATGATCAAAAAGTATTTTGGTCAGAGAACGTGTACTTTCTCTTTAATTATCTTATAAGATCATCTCACTAAAATCTTATAAGATCTACGTGTAAAAATCTTATAAGATTTTTCTTAAGATCTTAGAAGATTTTCCAAGATCACACAAGATCTTGACAAGATTCTCACAGTGGTGGGTTTGGCGCAGATACATGACACGCATAGCGGACCTTTTGTTATACTTAGGATCCTGAACATTAGATCCTTAACATACAGGATCCTGTGGAATTCTTAGGATCCTGAATAAAACTGTACACAGGATCCTAAACCAATAGGATCCTGTACGATTTACTTAGGATCCTGGACATTAGATCCTTAACATACAGGATCCTGTGGAATTCTTAGGATCCTGAATAAAACCGTACACAGGATCCTAAACCAACGGGATCCTGTAGGATTTGCTTAGGATCCTGTCAAGATCCTACATAAAATCCTAATCCTATAGGATCCTACAAGATCCTATAGGATCCTACAGGATATTTCACCGGGGAAGTTACATGAACCATTGCAGTGTGTATAACATGCTGTGCAATGGTCAAGATCATTGTGAGACAAGTTACATGAACCATTGCAGTGTGTATAACATGCTGTGCAATGATCAAGATGATTGTGAGACAAGTTGTACGAACCATTGCAGTGTGTAACATGCTGTGCAATGATCAAGATGATTGTGAGACAAGTTGTACGAACCATTGCAGTGTGTAACATGCTGTGCAATGGTCAAGATCATTGTGGGACAAGTTGCATGAATCATTGCGGTGTTGTAACATGCTGTGCAATGATCAAGATTATTGTGAGACAAGTTGCATGAACCATTGCAGTGTGTCACATGCTGTGCAATGGTCAAGATCATGACAAGTTGCACGAACCATTGCAGTGTGTAACATGCTGTGTAATGGTCAAAATCATTGTGAGACAAGTTGCAGCAATCGATGCAGAGTAGAACTCTATTCTTCCTTGTGCAAAGATTGTTGCAATTTATCTCAAATAATTTTGACCATTGCCCAGCATATTACACACTGTGTATCTTGGATTATTATATAAACATGCCATTCTGAGATTTGCATGGTAAATATTGCACAATTTGACTCATCGAATAGAAATCTTTTAGAGTGAAAGGGTTAGCTACTTGAGCTGGCCAAAATTTCCCCTTTAATATTTAAGAAATGGTTCATGGTTTTGCGTGCTCCAGGAGTTATGGATGCATGCGAGAAGTTTGGAGAGCACGAAAAAAGTGTAAGAGTTGGTTGAGGTGATAGCCGAGAACAACTCTTAGATTTTGAGTGCTCTCCAACTTCCCAAGTGCATCCATAACTTGATGGAGCACACCAAACCATAAACCATTATTATGATTAAAAATGAGTTTCTCATTACATTTGATATTTGCTGTACTCCATTGAGTTATGGAGTATGCACAGTAGCCAGTCAGAAACACCATTATATTACATCTATGTTATAATTCACTTTATCTAACACCAGATCATTTTACTCCATCAAAATAAAGGGAGTTGTGGTGCTCACTTCAACCACATTGTGAAGCTTCGAGTATGGTCATGATTTCTGGTCAGATACAGAACAAGTGTTCAACACTTTGACAACTAGAGTTTCTCTCTAGTGAGAAAAATCATCTGGTGTTAAACAAAGTCAAGTATATTGAAAGGGGTTGGTTTTGGCCAGTGTGGGGGACAAAGGGTTAACCACAAGAAGTGGTTCTTACAAGATGTTTACATTTGGTAAGATTGTGGTTGTGTATGTTTTATTCCATGATAATATCAAAAACCACATATTTAGACCACATACAAAAAAAATAAAAACAACTTAATACTAAAACTACAGAGTGCTTTATGTGAGATATTCAGCTTGATTAACTTGAAATTGAGACATTTCAAGGTCCCACATTGATTTAATATTGTACAATACAACAAAACATTACAACAAAACATTATATTTAACAGTAATATAAATAGCCTAAAAACTATTAAAGCGCCTACGAGATGAAAATTAAGTTTGTCTTATTTGAAATAACACTTAATTTTAAAATGGTAGAGTAACATCTTTTGCAGTTTTTCATTTCCTTGCTTCATTGTTGAGATATTTCAGTTTGTTTGATATGTGAATTAACCCTTTAACTCTCACCATGTCAGGAGGTCTTCCCTTGATGATTAAGTCGTCTGGCATTAGACAGAGTAAAAAATAAAAGTGCCAAATGGCACTGATGTAAATGAAAGGGTTAAAACACTTTGAAGCCTGAAGATAAGTCTTTAGTATTTTATTCTGGCTAACACCAGATGATTTTATTCAGCAAAGGGAGAGGTCCAGGCTTCAAAGTGTTAAAACCTATCTCTTTAACACTTTGAAGCCTGACGATGGGTTTTTAGTATTTTATTCTGGCTATTACCAGACGATTCTATTCAGCACAGGGAGAGGTCCAGGCCTCAAAGTGTTAAACATTTTGATGTCACATGTGCATAATGACTGTGTTATCGGAGAAGGCTATATATCTTTGCTATTATCAAACATAATCAATTGAAAATTCTACAGTGTTGTGGGGGAGAAACACATCCATATGCTTTCTTCAAATTAATTTGGTTTGATAATAGCAAAGATATATAACCTTCTCCAATAACTCATTATGCACATGTGATGTCAAGATGTTTAATTTACATATCAAACAAACTGAAATATCTCAAGAACAAAGCAAGGAAACCAAAAACTGCAAAAGATGTTACTCTATCATTTTAAATGTTCTTTTAAATAAGACAAACTTAATTTTCGTTTCATAAACACTTTAAAAGACATACCAGGAAGCTTTTATTTGGCTCTTTTGAATATTTTGTGGTGAAAATTGTGTAAATTTGTGGCCAAATTTGTTATTTAAATGCTAAACGTTTGCCATGTGACTTCAACCTTTAAATTCAGAACAGTTTTTAAAGAATATATTTCTTTGCTCGAATCAGGGTTAGTTCATGCATACATGTATTTATAATTTATTGCGTATTTCTTACGTAAATTTTGCTAAAATATACAGTGAATTTAAACTTTAGGTTTGCTAAAATTCTAAGAACTGAAAAGTGATTAAAATCTCAAGAATTTAAGAATTTTATACTCACATTGAAGTTGGCCCGTTTCCCTCAATTGAACATCTGGTTTTAATTTTTAAATTCAGGGGCGGATACAGGCTGCCTCCTCCACAGGCCCTATTGCATCATGGACAGGTCATACAGGGGGGTGAAGACCCTGGGTACGAGGTTGACTCTTTCCAATCCACTGATGGTCCAATCTCGTACGCTGACGCCAATAAACTCTGTCCTTGGGCATCCTCTTTTCTCAGGTTCAATAACCTCGTATCTAATCTATATCCATCTCAGTATTCTCATTTCTGTTCTGATATTCGCTAAACGCTTGATCGCAAATGGTAATAAGATGGCGCGGTTGGGTTTTTGCGTCGTTTCCGCGCGCAAAAAAACTGTATAAAGCTGTAGTTCAACTCAGAGGCGTAAAATATACCGCATCCCTTGACTTTTCTACTACAAACTGAATAGTTTTCGCAAGACGAAAGAAAAAAGTCGAGCGCGCAACATTTTACGCCTAGTGGAAATCGAGGTTTACTCTGGCTAACGCCAGACCTTTGTAGTTGTTAAGGGAATAGAACTCAGTCGGCAAGGGGTTAAATAGAGCAAAGTGAAAACTGATGAGATTTACATTTTACTCTGATGAAGGACTCTGCTTGAAACGTCAGTATTTCGTTATTAAAACTATTCTCAGCAGTTTACCATCTTTTCACTTTGCTCTGTCTAAAACACTGCCTACACAACACTTTACACTAAGTGATCAAATATCTCTTTCTGTTATAGATTTGAGGAATATTTCCGTAAAATTATCTCCCCTTGTGGCGGGAAACATTGCAAGACTTGTGTGTCAAGTATCAAGCAATCAACCTGTGAGTTTTACATGGTTGAAAAACAACAAGACAATCAATAGGACAATTGATTCCAGAATAACTGTTCTTTCGACTGGAGTATTACAAATCCGAGACTATAGATCTTCGGATGACGGCAATTATTCTTGTCTTGGACGGAATAAGTATACAGAAATTGAAAGTACACAATTGGAAGTTGCTGCACAAGGTAAGTTTATGCAACGCAAACACAAACCCAAACACAAACCCAAACACAAACACAAACGCAAACACAAACACACACACAAACACAAACGCAAACACAAACGCAAACGCAAACGCAAACGCAAACGCAAACGCAAACGCAAACACAAACACAAACACAAACACAAACGCAAACACAAACACAAACACAAGTGCAGATACAGACAAATTTGCAGCAACAACAGACATACAAGTAGATGTACTATTCCTACGCTCTGCTATAATTCACCTATATTGTTTTTTTGCAGCGCCATCCAACAGCAACCTTCATATTTATCCCAGGAAAGTTATCGACGTTGTGCTTGGTAGTCAGCTTGTTATTGAATGTATTCAAGCAGGTTCACAACAACACTCCACGATATCTTGGACAAAGGTGTTACCACCTGGAGCTCAAGCAACAGTTCTTGCATCAGGTGTGAGCTTTGCTAATCTTATCTTCGAGAATGTCACCACGGCTCACAGTGGACAGTATCTTTGTCAGACTACAGACGGTGTACAACAGAAGGTTACTCTATCTGTGAAAGGTAATGAACATACTACGTTAAAAATTAATTTTATGTTACTTCCACCGTTTTGTTTGTTTGTTTGTTTGTTTGTTTGTTTGTTTGTTTGTATAACCTGACAACATTTAACTGGAAGTTAACTAACACAAAGCGACTTATAGTCCAACAAGTACTTGTGACACACGTACGGGTCAGCTTTTCCCCAAGTATAAATATCGTAAAGCTCCCTGACTAACGGCAACTTGTACAGCAAGAACTAACAAAACTTTACAAACTCCAAGTTGAAAGTACTATACTAACTAACGACAGCTTGTACAGCAAGAACTAAGAAAACTTTACAAACTCCAAGCTGAAAGTACTATACTAACTAACGACAGCTTGTACAGCAAGAATAATAATATGCATTTATTTAATCACGATGTTTAAATACAGCAATGCTGATGTGGTCGTGAACTTATAGTTAATTATTACAAATATATACTAATCTATTTTTGGGTAACATTTTGTAATCTGTTCTTTAAAATAATGTAACTGTTTGAGGATCTTGCCTCATTATCAAGAGAGTTCCATAGGATGGCTCCTTGATACGCAACAGATTTTTTCACATAGTCCATCTTGGGTTTTGGAAGTCGAAGGCAGTTTACTTCTCTAAAATTGTATAATCTCTCTTTTTATAAATAATTTCTGGAGCAGAAAAGGTGACAAATTATGATAACAATTAAAAACTAAACTTAATAATTTTAAATTATAAATTATATAATTTAAGAGGCCTCCAGTTTACTAATCTTTGGACTTCTGATGATGGTGTATCCCAGACATAACCATAGATAATCCTAGCTGCTCTTAAATGAATCTTTTCTAACATGTCAGAAAATGTTTTACCTACTGATCCCCAAATGAGAATCCCATAAGTTATTGAAGGCAGAATGACTTTAAAATAAAAGTCCAGTCTAGCTTGCTTAGGTAGAAAATGAAAAGATTAAAGCAAGTTCAATTTCCTATTGAATGACACTACTAATCCTGAAACATGGACATCCCATTTTATGCACGAATCGATTTTTAAACCAAGGCATGTTTTTGAAAATACTTGTTTAATATTTCCATTTGCAAACATAATTTGTTGAAGGGGTCCTATAAATTTGGAACAACCTAGTAACATGTACTCCGTTTTACCCATGTGAGGGGTCAGTAAATTCTCGAGGCACCAATTAGACAGTTTATGTAGAATTCTATTCAAAGTGATGGCTACATCAAACAAAACAACTAACAAAACTTTACAAACTCCAAGCTGAAAGGACTATACTAACTAACGACAGCTTGTACAGCAAGAACTAACAAAACTTTACAAACTTCAAGCTGAAAGTACTATACTAACTAACGACAGCTTGTAGAGCAAGAACTAACAAAACTTTACAAACTCTAAGCTGAAAGTACTCTACTAACTAACGACATCTTGTACAGCAAGAACAAACAAAACTTTACAAACTCCAAGCAAAGTACTATACTAACTAACGACAGCTTGTACAGCGAGAACTAACAAAACTTTACAAACTCTAAGCTGAAAGTACTATACTAACTAACGACAGCTTGTACAGCAAGAACTAACAAAACTTTACAAATTTTAAGTTGGAAATACTATACTAACTACCAATATATTACTTCTTAACTCAGTGCCTCCCAGTTTTACAACCACAATGCCTTCAAGCATGGCGCTCAAAGAAAGAAATAGCCTGACATTATCATGTGAAGCCAAGGGCAACCCCACGCCATCAGTCACATGGTTTAAGAACGGCCAAATACTTGTCAAAAGTGCTCGGATGCAGTTTGACCAGAATGAAAGGATGCACAAGCTTACTATAGACAAGATAAAGTTGGCTGATGAAGGAGTTTATCAATGCGAGGCAGAGAATGAATTGGGCTCCAGTATGTCTCATACTATTGTGGATGTTGAAGGTAAGACAGTGTTTTGAAAATGAAAATAAATAAACTTCTGAGAGACTAGTTGTCGTCTGCAGCGACGGCTAGACACGGAGACAGAAAGAAAGACAGACAGACGGACGGACGGACGGACGGACGGACGGACGGACGGACGGACGGACGGACGGACGGACGGACGGACGGACGGACGGACGGACGGACGGACGGACGGACAGACAGACAGACAGACAGACAGACAGACAGACAGACAGACAGACAGACAGACAGACAGACAGACAGACAGACAGACAGACAGACAGACAGACAGACAGACAGACAGACAGACAGACAGACAGACAGACAGACAGACAGACAGACGCGTGTGAAACTACTACACGGATTTCAATCCTCAAAAACTCTGATTCTAATGTGCTATCTTTGTCATATGAATCCGCAATTTATCTTTCACAGGTGAAATGGGGCCACCAGTTAACGTAAGAGCTTACGCTTTATCTGCAACTAAAGTGAATGTAACGTGGAGCCCTCCGTTGGCTTCCAGAGGAAACAGTTTCTACTCTGTCGAGTATATACGAGTGCTGGATAAAGCAGCACTTCAATCAATCACCAAAAACAATCATTTAGCTATAGATCACTTGCAGCCTTACACAGAATACTTCATATACGTCAACGTTTATATCAACCGCAACATAGCAATCAGTTCAAAGGCTGTGGTCGTCAGAACGATGGAAAAAAGTAAGTCCACAGCTCTAAGTTCTATCTCAAATGTCTAACTAATGTCTAAATGTCTTGAGGGAGCACGGGTGGCGTGTGCTATTGGGGCCTCTCGCCAATAGTTAAGCCCGGTTAGACTGGGTTAGTACTTGGATGGGTGACCATCTGGGAATAGCCCCGTTCTCGGGGTGGGGACTCATGTGAGTAGAGTTTAGTTGGTCTCTCCTGTGCTTCGAGGGTTTTTCGCCGAGTTCTCCGGTTTTCCTCCGTCCGTAAAATCAACACCTATAGGTCTTAGCTGTAAATGGAGGATCCCACCAGCTCTGCTGAAAAACCTATCCTCCTTAAATAAAGAAGAAGAATAATAACCAATCAGTCTCATTTCAGTCGCTTGCACCTGTAAGTGGAAACACCGCCCGTCAAAACATGTTCTATTTCAACGTCAAACAAAAAAGTTTTCCTTGGAAACATTATGTTTCCCTTCGATACGTACATGTTTGTACTCTCAGCCAATCACGTCTTGCCAACACCACAGTGTCAATTTCAAAACGGTTAACTTTTGAACATGTTTTGTTTGACGGGCGGTGTTTCCACTTAGGTGCAAACGACTGTAATACTTTAGTTTGGACACAAGAGAAAGAAATTACATAAATTTTAAAGCAAACTTTTGTTCCATTTATAGTACCACATGGTCCCCCGCTTTATGTTAGGCTGAAAAGTTATAGCTATGGGGTAAGTAGTTAGAATGGAGTGCTACAACATGTTTCCTGCCTTTCTTTTTGTTCATTCTTTCCTTGCGTCTTTCCTTCTTTCCTCCCTTCTTTCCTTCCTTCCTTCCTTCCTTCCTTCCTTCCTTCCCTCCCTACCTCCATTCATTCCTCCCTCCCTCCCTCCCTCCATTCCTTTCTTCATCCCTCCCTCCCTCCTTCCTTCCTTCCCTTCCTTCTTTCTTTCTTTCCTTCCTTTCTTTCTTCCTTCCTTCCTTCCTTCCTTCCTTCCTTCCTTCCTTCCTTCTTTCCTTCCCTTCCTCCCTTCCCTTCCTCCCTCCCTCCCCCTCCATTCCTTCCTTCATTCCTTCTTTCCCTCCCTCCCTCCCTCCCTCCCTCCCTCCCTCCCTCCCTCCCTCCCTCCCTCCCTCCCTCCCTCTCTCCCTCACTCCCTTACTTTCCGCACTTCATTCCCTTGTTCCACTCTCTTATCTTCTTCTCCTCTTTCTCCCCATTTCTATTCATTTCCCTCTCTTTCTCTTCATTCTCTTTTTCCTCCTCTTTCCTTCACTTTCGTTCTTAACTATCGACAACCTGATTATCAACCTTAAAAACAATGTTTATCAAGCATACAACTTTAATTACTCAGAAAAGATTTCTGAGACCCCAGACAGGGTTCGAACCTGCAACCTTCTAATGACCGGTTGCAGGTTCGAACCCTGTCTAGGGTCTCGGAAATATTTTCTGAGTAATTGAGCTTAAGCTCGCAAACGTACCACATGCACTACATGTATACGTACAACTTATCGTGTCACTTTAACAACAACATCTCATATGCAAAGGCTACCACTTAGGATCCCATATGACTTTGAATTTGCAACCTTATCTCTCCATCTGAGCCTCAGTGGCTCAATGGTTAGAGCGTCTAACCGGTCATTAGAAGGTTGCAGGTTCGAACCCTGTCTGGGGCTCAGCAATCCTTTCTGAGTAATTGAGCTTGACGAACGTCCACCGAACATCTGTTACATATTATACCAAGCTCGCAAACGCACTACATGCATACGTACAACTTATCATGTCACTTTAACAACAACATCTCATAGGAGCACATATGACTATGAATTTGCATTCTTAGCTCTCCATTTGAGCCTCAATGGTTAGAGTGTCCAACCGGTCATTACAAGGTTGCAGTTAGAAAGACGTGCGAACGTCTGTTACATTACACCAAGCTCGCAAACGTACCACATGCACTACATGTATACGTACAACTTATCATGTCAATACAACTTCATAATTCAAACATGACTTTCTCTCTTTTCATGATATAGTCGCTGGATATAACCTGGCTTCCGCCCTCCCGTGATCAACGTAATGGCAATATCACAGCTTACAACATAGCAGTTTCCAAGCTGAGCGATGCAAAGATGCATAATATTACAGTGGTCAAGAATTTTTACTCGTACACCTTGGAAAACCTTAAAGAAGGACATAAATACAGCGTTGTAATGACAGCCAGAACTAGTGTAGGATTTGGACCAACTTCGGAAAAACAATCGTGTATTATTTCAAGAAAACCTAATCTTGAAGGTAGAGTGTGTAAACATTTATAGTCAACAATATTGTTTCAGCTACAACATGCAACTATTTCCATTTCCTTCACTTCTTTTACCTTCTTTTCTCTTCCGTCTTAACCTTCCCTCTTTCCTTCCTTCCTTACATTCCTCCCTTCCCTCTTTCCTATCTTCCCTCCCTCCTTCCTTCCTATCTTCCCCCTTCCTTCTTTCGTATCTTCCCTACTTTCTTCCTTCTTCCTATCTTCCCTCCTTCCTTCCTTCCCTCCTTCCTTTCTTCCTTCCTTCCCTCTTTCCTTCCTTCCTTCCTTCCCTTACTTCCTTCCGTCCTATCTTCCCTCCCTCCTTCCTTCGTATCTTCCCTCCCTCCTTCCTTCCTTCTTTCGTATCTTCCCTCCTTTCTTCCTTCTTCCAGTCTTCCCTCCTTTCTTCCTTTTTCTTTCCTATCTGCCCTCCCTTCTTCCTATCTTCCCTCCTTCCTTCCCTCCTTCCTTCCTTCCCTCCCTCCTTCCCTCTTTTCTTCCCTCCCTCCTTCCTTCCTTCCCTCTTTCCTTCCTTCCCTCCCTCTTTCCTTCCCTCCCTCCTTCCTTCCTTCCCTCCTTCCTTCCTTCCTTCCTTTCTTTCTTTCTTCCTTCCTTCCCTCCTCCCTTCCTTCCCTCTTTCCTTCCTTCCTATCTTTCTTTCTTCCTTCTTTCCTTTCTTTCTTCCTTCCTTTCCTTCCTTCCTTCCTTGCTTTCCTCCCTTCCTTCCTTCCTCCTCAGTCCCTCTTCTTTACCCATCTCTATCTCATTCGTTTTCCTTCTTTCTATACCTTCTCTTCTTTTCTTACTCTCAATTTTCTCTTATTTTTTCTCATTTCATTTGAACAGTTTTGCCTGCGCCTAATGTGGTAACAAAAAATATCAACTCGAGTATAATGGTCAGTGTGCATATGCCCGGGAGCCTGGGTGTGACGGGGTATCAAATATCGTACAGGAACACGGACGATAAAGATGATAAAAATAGAACTGACGTCATTGATACGAGAGTTGCCAATTATTACATTCAAAACTTGAGTAAGTATTTGTGAGAGAGAGAGAGACCTTTATTTAAAGGGGATTGGCATTAAAAATTAAGTTTGTCTAATTTGACAGAACTCATAAAATTGTAATAGAAGATCCTCTACAACTTTTTTGTATTTTTCTGCGTTTTCAAGATATTTCAATTTGTTTGATATGTAAATGAGATGGTCTCTGACGTCAGGAGTGGGGTAAAATATTTTCATACAGAGCAAAATCACTTACATATCTAACATGAAATGTTCAGCGTCGCAAGGAGTTTTTATGTGCACACTGCACAGTTTCAAATTATTTCGCTGAACAAACTTAGAGATATAACTGGTTTTGCTACATGTGAAAATATTTTACCCCACACCTGACGTCAGAAAACATCTCATTTACATATTAAACAAATTGCAATATCTTGAAAACGCAGAGAGATACGAAAAAGTTGTAAAGGATGTTCTATTACAATTTTATGAGTTCTTTCAAATTAGACAAACTTAATTTTTATTGCCAATGTCCTTTAAATCACGGAATTCCATCAACAATACATTTGTTTTACATGAAAGCCATGGTAGAAACATACATAAAATTTACAATTTTTTTGGAGTTAATTATTTACAAAACTTGTGGAGGAGAGACATTAATATTACGAAAAGTTCTTAAAGAATAAATGGTTCTTTGATCAGGACTCAAGGAATTCCAAACCTTGACTCCCTGATAAATGAAACTTTTTTTCAGGTATTCAGATTTTGGATTAGGCAACTTGAGATTTATGTCATTATTTCGTAGGTTGTAAGTAAGAGTTATATACCGAGGATGGAGGCTTTATGCCAGATACATGAAACATGATACATGAAATATACATGAATTGCATTTCATTATTTGAAATGCAATTGCCATTTATATATCTAAACCTCTTTCAGTGTAAATCATTACAAGCGCTTGACGCGATCTTTTATGCAAAAGACAGATTGTTTTGTTTTAAATAACAATTTAACATGACCGGTTCAATGATTACCATTGATCTAATGTAAATTCACGCAATAAACTATTATTAGATAGTTGTCTATATAAACAACAACAGTGCAGACATGCGCATTGATTTAGTATTAGTCCCACATTTTATATCCTAGGCAAACTGTAATAAATTCTTGAGATAACAGACCAGTTACGCAATGAAAGTTTGCCTCTCGTATAGGGCGCTGCCGCTACAAGTGGGTTCAGCGTAACCTACTTCGAGATAGGCAAACGCCAACCTCGTACCCAGGGTCTTATCTCCGGGCGGGGGAGCGGAGATAAGACCCTGGGTACGAGGTTGGGCAAACGCTTGTCTCTCCTTTCGATTGGGGGGCTACCAGTGTACTCTATACTCGAGATGGTTTAGGCAAGATCCCGTTGCATTGAGCAATGATATTGCTTATTTGCAAATTCACGGGATGTATCTGTATATACTGGTAAGAGGTATATATACAAATATATACCTCTTGAAGAGGTATATATCCAGGTATATATCTGTATATATATACCTTTTACCAGGTATTTATCATAGATACATCCCTACAAAAAACAAAGGAAACCGACTCAGCTATTAAATAATGGGTAGTATCCATCACCCTACTGAATTTATCAATCAAGTAATAAGGAGCTTTATTATGCATAATCTTATGCATCATTACTAGTATATTTTTAGTGCGTCCAACAGAACTCTGCTTTTCCTCCCTCAGTAAAATCAATACCATAGTTTCCCCAGTTAATTCTACAAACTAGTTCCATCAAGGGGTGAGGGCCATTGAGTTATCAGTATCTAAATACTGTCATATATTACCCACAATGAATAAAGTCGATCTACTTTACTTCACTTCACGTCTCCCTTCTCCCTTTCCGCTTCTCTCTTCTCGATCTTCTCTTTTCTCCCTTCTCTCCTCTCCTCCTCTCTTCTCCCCTCTCTCTTCTCTTCTCTCTTCCCTTCCCTTCCCTCTTCTCTTCCCTTCCCTCTTCTCTTCCCTTCCCTTCCCTTCTCTTCTCTTCCCTTCCCTTCTCTTCACTTTACGTCATCTGTCATGCAATTTGAGTTTTATACTGTTCTTCCATATGAAATAAGGTTCTACTGTTCCACCATATGAAATAAGGTCACATGAAATCCTTACTGATTTCGGATGGGACAATATAACCCAGTGAAAAACCCTTGTACTCAGAGTAGTACCAAAACTCTACTCGCATGAAGCTAAGGTTGTCACCCAACTCAGTACGGTGATTCAATTTGAGCGCAAAATTGTAGTAGCAACCTTCTCATCGACATTTTTTATTTACACTTTTTAGAAACGAATGCGGAGTACGTGATTTACGTCACAGCTATTGGAAAGAAGCCGAGTAGACCTTTCATTAGTGTGGTGGCTACAAGACGGGAATGTAAGTTGACCATATTATCGTCACGTCCTTAGACATTACCCTGTGTTATAGAACGTTAAGCTGCACTGTGCTGTTCGTGACTAGAGATGCGTGTGACTAGAGGTGCGTGTGACTAGAGGTGCGTGTGACTAGAGGTGTGCGTGACTAGAGGTGTGTGACTGGAGGTGTGCGTGACTGGAGGTGTGTGCGACTAGAGGTGCGTGACTAGGTGTGTGTGTGACTACAGGTGCGTGTGACTAGAGGTGGGCGTGACTAGAGGTGCGTGTGACTAGAGGTGCGTGTGACTAGAGGTGCGTGTGACTAGAGATGCGTGCGACTAGAGATGCGTGCGACTAGAGGTGCGTGTGACTAGAGGTGCGTGTGACTAGAGGTGCGTGTGACTAGAGATGCGTGCGACTAGAGGTGCGTGCGACTAGAGGTGCGTGTGACTAGAGGTGCGTGTGACTAGAGGTGCGTGTGACTAGAGTAGCGTGTGACTAGAGGTGCGTGCGACTAGAGGTGCGTGCGACTACAGGTGCGTGCGACTACAGGTGCGTGACTAGGTGTGTGTGTGACTAGAGGTGCGCGTGACTAGAGTAGCGTGTGACTAGAGGTGCGCGTGACTAGAGGTGCGCGTGACTAGAGTAGCGTGTGACTAGAGGTGCGCGTGACTAGAGTAGCGTGTGACTAGAGGTGCGCGTGACTAGAGGTGCGCGTGACTAGAGTAGCGTGTGACTAGAGGTGCGTGTGACTAGAGTAGCGTGTGACTAGAGGTGTGCGTGACTAGAGTAGCGTGTGACTAGAGGTGCGCGTGACTAGAGTAGCGTGTGACTAGAGGTGCGCGTGACTAGAGGTGTGCGTGACTAGAGGTGTGCGTGACTAGAGGTGTGCGTGACTAGAGGTGCGCGTGACTAGAGTAGCGTGTGACTAGAGGTGTGCGTGACTAGAGGTGTGCGTGACTGAGGTGCGTGACTAGAGGTGCGTGACGAGAGACGGGTGACTAGAGGTGCGTGTGACGAGAGATGTGTGACTAGAGGTGCGTGTGACGGTGTGTGCGCGTGACGAGTTGCGTGTGATGAGGTATACATGTATGTATGTATGTATGTATGTATGTATGTATGTATGTATGTAAAACTTTATTTAAACACGCTGGCCTCGACAACGAAAGCTGATTTCAATGAGGGGCGTCACACCAAATATAAATACATATTATAGAAATTTTGAAAGCAAATGAAAAGTATAAACAACTAACTTAAGATACATAGAAAGATTAAAAAAAAGAGAGAATGATGTATATAAACTTATATATGTTCAAAACTTTTTGTTACTGTACATTATAGTTTATAGGTTTTTATATATATAAATTCTTAGGCGTGACCCAGCATCCTGACCTAAAATGGGTGTACTGTATATGCCTTTTAAAAGATTGAAGCGTCTCAGACGATTTGGCTTGTGAGGATAAGTTATTCCACAGCATGGCCCCGCTATATTTAAAGCTTCTTTTCAAGAATTCTCTTTTGGGCTTTAGTAGTGCTAGGTCTGTATCATTGTTTCTAAGATTATAAGTGTTCTGAAAAACACTTCTTTTAAAGAAGGATTCTTTTAGATTTGGAGCAGTGTCGTCATTCAATATTTTGTACATGAGAACTGATTTCAAGTGTTTCCCACGACAGAGTGTCAAGAACATCGACTGACCTGATATCGTAACTGGCTCCTGTAATAACCCTTGCAGCACGAGACTGAAATTTTTGAAGTCCATCCTTGAGTATTTTACCACAGTTATCCCAGAGACGGGAACAGTAGTCAAAATAAGGTTGAACCAAGGCTTCATAAATAGTTTGCAGCGTATTGGCAGGGACATAAGGCTTTGCTCGTCTAATACCCCCAATACCCACACTTGCCTTTTTACATATCATCTCAATGTGTTTGTCCCAGCTAAGTCTTTCATCTATCTCGACGCCCAAGCATTTATATGGACCAGTTCGGGGAATTGGTACGTTATTTAACAGAACTGAACTATCATCACCAACTTTATTATTCAAATTGCATGATGACCCAATAAACATAAGCTTTGTCTTAGTTGGATGATGTTGTAGTTTGTTTTTAGAAAGCCAGATGTAAATATTATTAAGGTCAGAGTTTAGTTTTCCGATAATCTCAGTGAAATCATAAGAAGATGCAAAAATTTCTGTGTCGTCTGCATATAGGCATGGAGTTGTACTTTTAAGACAATCTGGCATATCGTTTATGTACAATAAAAACGTTAAGGGACCCAAAAAGGTGCGCGTGACTAGAAGTGCGCGTGACGAGGTGTGCCGCGTGACGAGAGGTGTGTCCGTGACGAGGTATGCCGCGTGACGAGAGGTGTGCCGCGTGACGAGAGGTGTGTGCGTGACGAGGTGCGTGTGACGATAGGTGTGTGCGTGACGAGCGTGACTAGAGGTGCGCGTGACGAGAGGTGCGCGTGACGAGAGGTGCGCGTGACGAGAGGTGTGTGCGTGTGACGAGAGGTGTGTGCGTGTGACGAGAGGTGTGTGCGTGACGAGAGGTGTGTGCGTGACTAGAGGTGCGCGTGACGAGGTGTGCATAACGAGAGGTGCGTGTGACGAGAGGTGCGCGTGACGAGATGTGCATAACGAGAGGTGCGCCTAACAAGGTGCGTGTGACGAGAGGTGCGCGTGACGAGAGGTGCGCCTAACAAGGTGCGTGTGACTAGAGGTGCGCGTGACGAGAGGTGCGCGTGACGAGAGGTGCGCGTGACGAGAGGTGCGCGTGACGAGAGGTGTGTGCGTGTGACGAGAGGTGTGTGCGTGACGAGAGGTGTGTGCGTGACTAGAGGTGCGCGTGACGAGGTGTGCATAACGAGAGGTGCGTGTGACGAGAGGTGCGCGTGACGAGGTGTGCATAACGAGAGGTGCGCCTAACAAGGTGCGTGTGACGAGATGTGCGCGAGGAGATGCGGGCGTGACGACGTGTGACAAAGCGCGCGCGACGAGGAGCCCATCATCACGCGCCCATAACGCGACGTGCGTGTAACAACGCGCGCGTGACGACGTGTGCGCGCAGTCGCATCAACTGGCCAGGCATGAGCAAAAAATATAATTTGTCTTTCTCTATTTTTACAGTGCCTAAACCTCGAGATACGCCCAATAAAAGTAATTGCACTAGACCAATCCCACCAATACGCGTCATTTGTGACCATGCCAACAACTCAACCACTCTGGTATTGACCTGGCTTGAACTACCATTCAAACAGCCCTACCAGGTCATCTACCATGTCAAGTACTTTGTGGCAGATGAAGTAACGAGTATCTCTAAAGTCGTCACTACCAAATACCGCAATGTTACACTTTCTGGCTTGTTGCCAGGCAATGCGTATTACGTGGAAATCAGCACTGCGCATCCTGATTGCTCGATATTTTATCACAGCGCAGCAACAAGACCAGATTCTGGGAGATGTGTACTACCGGCATTAAGTAAGTACCGGCATTAAGTAAGTACCGAATATGTGTAAATGTTCTTCTATTAAATGCAGTAGCTGTTTTACTCCGTAAAATTTCTGGGTATCGAACCCACATTGAGCTAGAACAACTCAGATGGCGAGTGAAGGTTACATATGTGTACAACCTGTAACCTTCTGATGACCAGTTAAACACTCTAGATAGATAGATACGTTTAATAGAAAACACCTTGCAGCTAAAAGCTGAATTGCGTGTACAGATATATCAAAATTACATATCAAAAAATTTAAAATTAACTAAAAGAAACTAAACTACAGACTACCTAAAAAAGCTGAATAACGTTACAGGGAATTTAAAAATCTGATGCACACGCAGGTAAAAAAGATTGTTTAAATCTATTTGTTTTACACTTGGGGATGATAAAATCTCTTTGGTTCCTAAGTGAATAAATAGATGAATTAACGTTAGGAAGAATATCATATAATTTGTGATCTCGATTTTCCACTATACTGTTAAAAGTTTTCTTGGTCAGATGATATCGACGGTGATGAAGGCTATCCAACTATCTAACCATTGAGCTACAAGAAATCAGATGGTGAATGAAGGTTACATATGTGTACAACCTGTAACCTTCTGATGACCAGTGAGACACTCCAACCATTGAGCTACTGGGACTCAGATGGTAAGTGAAGGTTACATATGTGTACAATCTGTAACCTTCTGATGCCCAGTTAGACACTCTAACCATTGAGCTACAATAACTCAGATGGTGAGTGAAGGTTACATATGTGTACAATCTGTAACCTTCTGATGCCCAGTTAGACACTCTAACCATTGAGCTACAAGGACTCAGATGGTGAGTGAAGGTTACATATGTGTACAACCTATAACCTGATGACCGTTAGAGACTTTAACCATTGAGCTACAAGAACTCAGATAGTAAGTGAAGGTTACATTATGAGATATGTGAATATAATTTCTTTTGCAGTCCCTGGAAGCCCACCAAGTAATGTGACCTGTCAAATGGTGTCACCTTCATCAATCGTGGTGGACTGGCGACCTCCAAGCAAGCCGAATGGTAAGATTACAGAATACCAAATCAAATGGTTAGACTCAAACAACGAGAGCAAAGAGGAGAAATATCAGACACTTGGATTTCGTGATCGGTTTTCTTATTCATTAAAAGATGTCAGAAAGGACGCCAAGTTTGTTGTGGTTATTTATGCTGTCAATTCCGCAGGGGTTAGCCCAGCTGGTCGATGCTTCATTGATACAACAAACGTTGAAGGTATGTACAGCTTGTAGAGCAAGAATTAACAAAACTTTCCAAGCTGAATGTACTAAAAACTAACTAACGACTGCTTGTACAACAAGAACTAACAGAACTTTACAAACTCCAAGCTGAAAGTACTATACTAACTAACGACAGCTTGTAGAGCAAGAACTAACAAAACTTTACAATCTCCAAGCTGAAAGTACTATACTAACTAACGACAGCGTGTGCAGCAAGAACTAACAAAACTTTACAAACTCCAAGCTGAAAGTACTATACTAACTAACAACAGCTTGTACAGCAAGAACTAACAAAACTTTACAAACTCCAAGCTGAAAGTGCTATACTAACTAACGACAGCTTGTAGAGCAAGAACTAACAAAATTTTACAAACTCCAAGCTGAAAGTACTATACTAACTAACGACAGCGTGTACAGCAAGAAGTAACAAAACTTTACAAACTCTAAGCTGAAAGTATTATACTAACTAACGACAGCTTGTAGAGCAAGAACTAACAAAACTTTACAAACTCCAAGCTGAAAGTACTATACTAACTAACGACAGCGTGTACAGCAAGAACTAACAAAACTTTACAAACTCTAAGTTGAAAGTACTATACTAACTAACGACAGCTTTTAGAGCAAGAACTAACAAAACTTTACAAACTCCAAGCTGAAAGTACTATACTAACTAACGACAGCTTGTAGAGCAAGAACTAACAAAACTTTACAAACTCCAAGCTGAAAGTACTATACTAACGACTGCTTGTAGAGCAAGAACTAACAACAAAACTTTACAAACTCCAAGCTGAAAGGACTATACTAACTAACGACAGCTTGTAGAGCAAGAACTGACAAAACTTTACAAACTCCAAGCTGAAAGTACTATACTAACTAACGACAGCTTGTACAACAAGAACTAACAGAACTTTACAAACTCCAAGCTGAATGTAGTGTACTAACTAACGACAGCTTGTAGAACAAGAACTAACAAAACATCACTATGAAATACATGTATAACATACCATGAAAACTGGACACCTTTGGACATCATCTTAATGGCTTGCCTATGAATATAAATAAATGTGACTTAATAACTTTGATTCTTTTTTGAACCATTATTTTATATCAAAACTTTCTTTGATTATTAAGAACAACTTGACAATAGTTGTTTATTTTCTTTAATTCTTTCTAGTTTCACCAACTCAAGATCCTGATGATCAGAAATCAGATACATATGATGATATTAAATTGGGCATTATTATTGGCTGTATTATCAGTTTGTTATTCGTGGTGTTTTTAGTTTTCTTTGTCTTGTGGAGTAATGCTTGTGGGTAAGTATATGGTGCATGTATCTATTGGTGTCTGACAGTCTGCATTGGCACTCGTTGTGGATCTTTGTTGGTGTTGGTGATGTTGTTGTTGTTGTTGTTGTTGATAGTGTTGTTGTTCATGGTGTTTTTGTTAGTGGTGGTGTTGTTGTTGTTGGTGTTGTTGTTGATGATAGTGTTGTTGTTCATGGTGTTTTTGTTAGTGGTGTTGTTCATGGTGTTGTTGTTGTTGTTTGTTGTTGTTGGTGGTGTTCTTGGTGGTGGTGGTTGTTGGCGTTGTTGCTGGTGTTGTTGATGGTGTTGGTGGTGGTGGTGTTATTGTTGTTGATGATGGTGGTGTTGTTGTTGTCGTTGGTGATGGTGTTGTTGTTGTCGGTGTTGGTTGGTGGTGTGTTTTTGTTGGTAGTGGCTGTGGTGTTGTTGTTATTGTCAGTAATGTGTTGGTGTTGATGTTGTCATCAGTGTTGTTGTACAGTATGTTGGTATTGTTGTTTACAGTTTATGTCATTGGTCTTGTTGTTGTTGTTGTTGTTGTTGTTGTTGTTGTTGGTGGTGGTGGTGGTGGTGGTGTTGTTGTTGGTGTTGTCATGTGGTTATCACAACCTTCACTATCATTATTAACATTACACTTGTTTCCCCTCAACCATTTCTAGTTGTCGTGGTGAAAAGCCATTGGTCAACACAGATGTAGAGACCATTATTGCTACAGAAAATCAGCCGAGGAACAGAACGATCCCAAAGCAGGACACAGCCAGCACTGAGATTAGCGAAACTTCTTCAAAACATTATCAAATTCTTCAGAAATATTTGTTTGAAGGTAAAATATAGCTGGGTTTCTGCTAGTTGTAACTCAGACTGCTTTTGGTTCATTAACTTCATTTATGGTCATGTGGGATTAGACAAATCAAATGTTTCCTGCACAGGCAATATTGCAACAATTGTTGCCCGTTCAGGTAACAACTGCTTAGTGAAAGTCTAACTAAACGGCCTAAACCAAGCAAAAATCCAACGAAAATCCAGCTATATAACAAAGCACTTAATGTCTGATCTCTCGGGAAACATTTAGTTTTGTTTTCCCTCGAGTCTCGATGTTTCCCTCGACTTCGTCTTGGGAAACTTTGAAACTCTTGGGAAAACAAAACTAATTGTTTCCCTCGGGACCAGGCATTAAGTGTATATTTCTCAACTACATAAAGCTATGTTACATGTCAGTTCAAATCCAGCTTTAGAGCTTGGTTAAATACATTATAAGGTAACTTGGTGATGGTTCTTTCTTTCAGAAGCCAGCAAGGAGTCTGATCGTGGTTTAGGGATGGTAAGTTATTTGTACACGTATATTATAAGTAGAAACATACTACTGTACATAGACTATGTAGTCAAATGCTTTTGTCTGATTCGTATTGCTATCTCTATTAGATTGTTTTCACATTACAGTGGTCACATGCACAATCACTCAGACACATTCTATGTATACTGACTATTTATTTTCTTTAGACTCCTAAGAACAGTCGACTGTGTCTAGATAGTGAACGAGTTCCATTTCTTGAGAAAACTCAACCCCAAGATAGGTATGTTTATGGTGGTGGTGGTGCTGCTGCTACTGCAGGGTTCTGCCCGAGGTGGGCGGCGCCCGGCACTCACGGTACCTACAGGCCCAGGGGCTCAACCGCCCCCCCCCCCGAGAATATGTGAAAATTAGTAATCTTAAAATGATATTTTCCAAATGTGAGGAAGTGAAATTCATAATCCTTTACATCATGTGTCTCACAATTTTGTCAGACTAAATATTACTATTAAGTACTTATTTATTATATATTTATATACATGCTAGGGCATGCTAGAATATACAGCATGACGAATTCTCTACGTAAAGCTAGGGCAAGGTTTCCTGCGTATGTTCTACGACTATCAACGTCGGTGTATCATCTTACAGGCATTAATAAACAAAGTGCGAAGTGATTAACGCCTTACCCAAGTATCAGACAATCCAATCTGGCTTTGAAGGAATATCGTATGTCACCAAATCACAAGTCTGGTAGCTAATATCGTGTGCGTTGTAGTGCTGAATTTCACCAAATAATATTGTTTCAATAAATAAAAAATTCACCAAGGACAAAAAAATACAAAATGATGTATATTAATTAAAAGATATATAAAAAATACAACACATGGGGTTTTCTTATTGCATATTTCGAGTGCCGGGCAGAACCCTGTGCTGGTGGTGGTGTTGCTGCTGTTACAGTTGGTGGTGGTGGTGGTGGTGTTGTTGCTGCTGTTACAGTTGGTGGTGGTGGTGGTATTGGTGCTGTTGTTGGTGCTGTTGTTGGTGCTGTTGTTGGTGTTGTTGTTGCTGCTGCTGTTGTTGTTGCTGCTGCTGTTGTTGCTGTTGTTGTTGTTGCTGTTGTTGTTGCTGCTGCTGTTGCTGCCGTTGTTGTGTTGCAGCTGCTGTTGTCTTAAGTGTTGGGTTTTTCCTTTCTAGTAATAATGGCTCATTTGACAGTCAAGACAGTGGCATTCAAGGATACGACAAAGGTAGAAAAAGATTTTTGTTATAAATTATAATGAACCAAAGTTAAATTAATAGTCTGTTATTTATTTATAAGGTGTATTACTAATAGTTGTTTAATGAGGGCTAGAGGCTAATTATTTATTTATTATGACTTTGCAGGATCATCATCATCATCATCAGCCACAGTAAAAGACAAACCTTTGGTGAGTGATTATTGTTTTTGTGATTTACTATAAAGAACTTACTGTATAACGTATGGCCTTAGCATTGTCATTGGCAGTGAGTTCAATACTACACTCTGTTGTACTGTACTGTATTGTAGTGTGTTGTACTGTATTGTAGTGTGTTATACTGTACTGTGATGTATTGTAGTGTGCTGTATTGTACTCTGTGGTACCGTACTATACTACACTATACTACACTATATTGTAGTATACTGTAATGTATTCTGGTGCATTGTATTGTAGTGCGCTCAGTATTGTAATGTGCTGTATTGTTTGTAGTGTAGTGTAGTGTAGTGTAGTGTAGTGTAGTGTAGTGTAGTGTAGTGTAGTGTAGTGTAGTGTAGTGTAGTGTAGTGTAGTGTAGTGTAGTGTAGTGTGCTGTATTGCATTGTATTGTATTGTATTGTATTGTATTGTATTGTATTGTATTGTATTGTATTGTATTGTATTGTATTGTATTGTATTGTATTGTATTGTATTGTACTGTATTGTATTGTAATTGCTGTGTCGCAGTGTCCTGTATTGTAGTGTGCTGTTTTGTACTGTATTGTTCCATGTTGTATTGTAATATGCTGTAATGTGCTGTAGTGCAGTACTGTTATGCGTTGACTTGTAGTGTACTCTGCTTGCTGTATTGTACTGTATTATAATGTATTATAATGTATTATAATACCATGATCGCCTCGGATTATTTTGTTCTACGAGGGAATGTGAACCTCGTATTTCCCTCATTGCTCATGCAAGAGGGAAATTTTTCCTTCGTCTTCTAATTTTCCCGTGCATGTTGATGAGGGAAAATTAGAAGACAAAGAAATCCTTTGTCTTCTTCTAAATTTCCCGCTTGCATATATTTTCCCTCATCGACATGCACGGGAAAATTAGATGCAACTTCTCTGATCAACCGTGTAAATTTCCTGTCGGTAAGATTCTTAAAGTTTTCCTCGGCGATCATAATATTACAAACTAATACCATGACTTTTCGGGAACTTCCCTCGGCTGCGGGAAATTTAATCGCTAATTTCCCTCAAGTCATGTTGTTATTACTTATAATGTCGTCATTGGTGGTTACAATGATTTTTTTTTTTAACAGTGTTATACATGAGATTTACGTTATGTTTTCTTGAATGTTTTTCAGACTCAGTCAAAGAATGGCATTCAAGAAACAGTTTGTTGAAGGCCTAACAACTTCTATTGAAAGTGTGCGAATGTAATGCCTGGACTATGGCAAGTAAACTGTAAAAGAATTATTTTTTTATTCAATGCTATCCTTAGTCAGATAGAAATTCCAGTTCGGTTTCACCTACGGCAACAAAGTTATATCTTAAATATTTATAGAAAACAAATTTATCACAATTGCTAAGGCATGGGGAAAAAACTGGGTTATAGGTCTGCGTGAGACAGAATACGAGGGTGAAAAATCAGACACTGTTTTGTAAAGGAACTGTCTTGGCCTTACAGTCAAAATGGAAATACCTTCCCACCTCCGCTTCTGTAGTTTGTTGTGTATTACTGTATTACTGTAGCTGCTACAGAAACGTGAGAAAAATCTAGTGTGATAAAAGTCGCTTATTCTTGATTTATATTTGTTTGTTGGTGTCGAGTTGGGAGAAACATTTGTTATATTATGATTAAATTCAATGAAACCTAAATTATACTTTTTATTCACATTTTTTGACAAAAAAAATTTCATACACTTCAGTAGCGACTACAGAAATACAGTAATACACAAGAAACTACAAAAGCAGGAGTGGGAAGGTATTTCCATTTCGACTGTAAATTTGTGCCTGTAGATAAATAGCCCAGATGTTTTTCTTCTATTTATTGAATATTCATTCTTTCCCAAGATAAAGTGAGTTGCCATGCCCATGGAGGATATGTATGTTTCCCATGGGTCTACAACTCTCTTGTTAAACAACTTCACATGGTAATTTTCTCATATGAAATATCCATAAAAGGTTTATGTTGCAGTAAGCAAATTATTATTCGAATGAATTAGTTCATTGTCCATTTAATAGTACTTATTTGAGGTACTGCTATTAAAATATATATTATAGTTATATGTTATTTAATAAGACATTTATCAAGCATAGCATTAAAGTGCCTATGAAACGAAAATTAAGTTTATTTTAACACTTAAAATGACAATATAATATATTTTGCAGTTTTTTGGTTTCCTTGCTTCGTTGTTGAGATATTTCAGTTTGTTTGATATGCGAATTTAACTTATAAGATAACCTTACGTGACTCTTTGCATAATGACTTATCACAAGAGATTATGTATATTTGTTATTGTCAAACAAAAACACTTAAAATTTAAAGACTCTGTTGTAGGAGAAACACTCGCACATGGTTACTAATTCGCCAAGTGCTTTTGTTCGATAATAACAAAGATGTAGAACACTTTGCGATAACTCATTATGCAAACTGTGACTTAAAGTTATCTTATAAGTCAAATTTGCATATCAAACAAACTAAAATATCTCAAAAACGAAGCAAGGGAACGAAAATCTGTAAAAGCTGTTATATTATCATTTTAAGTGTTCTTTCAAATAAGCCAAACTTAATTTTCATTTCATAGGCACTTTAAACAATGGTCTATTTAAATGCCATCTTGATAATACCAATGCATTGAGGCCTGCAAAAGCTTTCGTGAGATTAGCCTCATTCTCTCAGGGGTACCCATTTTGAATGAGGCTCCATTTCTCAGGAAAATTTCAAGAACTGAGCCCAAACTAGCCTGGTACCCTGGCCCAATCAAAGAATATGGGCCAGGTAACCACTAAAGACTTCTGCTTTCCTATTGGTTAAAATTTCGCGCGTTTTTAGTGGCTATGAGTAAAACTGCAATCGTCATAATTGGATTTAGCCCTGATGACGCGAGAATGAAATTAGTGGTTACCTGGCCCATATTTCTTTTGAAATTGGGCCAGGGTACCAGGCTAAGCCCAAACTAGACCACAATGCATTTCAATTTCAAGATGATGTCACTATGAAGTCCATTGTTTATTTCATCATTTTCAAAACTTGCCACTTTGGTAATTTTTTTTGCGTCTTTCCATAGAAAATTTACATGTAGCCTAGTTTTTTGACATGCATTCGCACTTTCCGTTCTTCGTAATTTTTTTTTTAAATTGCAGAACTTTTTCTAGAAAGTTTTAGAACATCTTGCCGAATGTTGATCATGGTAAAACAATGCACAAGTTTGTAAGAAAAATTGAAGGAATTTAATTCAATGGAAATAAAAATGAGATTTGAGATAAAAGAATCTAATTCAAATAAGCACTAAGGATTGCGATCTGGCAATAAAAATTAAGTTTGTCTAATTTGAATGAACTCGTAAAATTGTAATAGCTCATCTTTTCCAACTTTTTTTGTATCTCTCTTCGTTTTCAAAATATTCCAGTTTGTTTGATATGTAAATTAGATGGTCTCTGACGTCAGGAGCAGGGTACAGTATTTTTATATCTCTAAGTTTGTATAACGAAATAACGTGAAACTATGCACATAAAAACGCCTTGTTGACACTAAACATTTTATGTTGAGCAATCATATAGGTGTAAGTGATTTTGTAATGTATGAAAATGCTGTACCCTGCTCCTGATGTCAGAGATCATCTAATTTACATATCAGACAAACTAAAATATTTTAAAAACGAAGAAAGATACAAAAAAGTTGCAAAAGATCTTCTATTACAATTTTACGAGTTCTTTCAAATTTGACGAACTTCATTTTTATTGCCAATGTCCTTTAAGGAGCAATATTTCCAAAGGGCCTGCAGCCCAGTGTTCAAAAGGAACCAACAGTTGCATGCAAACTCTTGAATATTTTTCATATGCCAAAAGTTCATGTATATGTTGTGTTTTACCAAGTGATCAACATAAGGATTTAAAGTGCCTATGAAACGAAAATTAAGCTTGTCTTATTTGAAAGAACATTTAAAATGACAGAGTAACATCTTTTGAAGTTTTTCGTTTCCTTGCTTCGTTCTTGAGATATTTCCGTTTGTTTGATATGCAAATTAAACATTTTAACGTCACATGCGCGTAATGAGTTGTTGAAAAAAGTTATATATCTTTGCTATTATCAAACCAAAATAATTCGAGGCAATGTGCGTGTGTTTCGCCAAGAACACTAAACAGGTAGATTTTCAAGTGATTATATTTGACAAAACTCATTATGCACGTGTGACGTCGCAACATGCGACATTTACATCAAACAAACTGAAATATCTCAACAACGAAGCAAGGAAACGAAAAACTGCAAAATATGTTACTCTATCATTTTAAGTGTTCTTTCAAATAAGACCAACTTAATTTTCGTTTCATAGGCACTTTAATTTCATGTTGTGATGTCTTGCTACGGTTGTTGATAAGGAAAACACATCGGCCAAAAGTAGAGGTTAATCCATCGACATGTCATCACAACTTGACTCTAGTCTACCATTAGAAGCTATATTTTTGTATTAGATTTTTAGGGCATTTTTTTGTTTGTGTTCATTTTTTTTTTTTGCCCATAAGTTTGGATCGTACGGGAGATATTCATCCATCTTGTGAGCTCGGATTTTGCCAAATCAAATTACGTATTTGATGGAGTATCCATTGTCAACCAGTGATGTGACGAGAGATCAAGTGATCATACTTCTAAGGGCAAGAAAGTCTGATTTGATTTGTGATGTCAAGGGGGTACATGTGCGAGCTTGGTGTACGAGGCTTAGAAATGGTATTGCAATAAAAATTAAGTTTGTTTAATTTGAAAGAACTCGTGAAATTGTAATAGAATATCTGTTACAACTTTTTCGTGTCTTTCTTCGTTTGCGAGATATTTCGATTTGTTTAATATGTAAATGAGATGGGCTCTGACGTCAGGAGCAGGGTACAGTATTTTTACACAAAGCAACATCAGTTATGAAATGTTCAGTGTTACAAGGCATTTTTATGTGCACAGTTTCAAGTGATTTCTGTGAACTAAACCAGACCATCTCGTTTACATGTACATATTAAACAAATTGAAATATCTTAAACGAAGAAAGATACAAAAAAATTGTAAAAGATCTTCCATTACAATTTTACGAGTTTTTTCAAATTAAACAAACTTAATTTTTGTTGCCACAAACAACATGCCAGCATGTAAGGCCACTCGACTACATATCATGTTCTCAGGATTTTGGGTGAAGGAAAATTCAAGTGTAGAATATCTACATTATAAGACCAGACCGGGACCAGTTGCGAAAAGTGCAACTACACAGGCCTACATATGTAGTCGAGTGAAATGCCCAATATTACTTATAATATACGGTACCCAATTCTCTCCTGGCATTTCCACCTTAATAAATATACAGAACTCGCGATCAAGCTCTCGGCAACGCCCTCCGTGGCTCAGTGGTCAGAGCATTGCACTAGAATCGCAAGGTCGTGGGTTCAATTCCTGCCGGAAGGCCTATGTAGTTGCATTTTTCGCAACTGGTCCCGGTCTGGTCTTATAATGTATATATTCTACACTCGAATTTTCCTTCACCCAAAATCCTGAGAACATTGTACTTCCAGTCTTCTATCCAGTCTTGTCAAGTCTGATCTGGTAAAAAGACCGCGTAGAAGACTGGAACTATACGTACTTCAGGCCTACATGTCCGCCATGTTTGGCTTCAATCTTTGCCTGGTAAATGACCAGCAGATATCACTCCAGTTATATATAGTGCTCACTGGCTTGAACATGTACCTCACTTCCACTACGCCCCATATGCAAACATTTACTACTTCAGAAACACATGACTAAGATTTTGTAACCTTAGCTCTTCATCCGAGCCTCGCTACTCAATGGTTTGAGCATCTAACTGGACAAGTTTCAGATTTGATTCCTGCCTGTGGCTCAGAAATATTTTCTAAATATTTAGCTGCGCTTTGTTGACTATCTTCTCATTAGAAGTTTTGATCACTCATTAATAGTTCATGAGATAATCAGCCAATTACAATAGTTCATTCAATCACCTGATTGAAGTTGGATACTCCAGTAAAGCCCAAGATATTAGATGAAAATAAGTGTTCATCTAATTCTCAAGATCTCGATTATCTATGCAAAATAAACAAGTTGCTGTATGAATAAATTTTACACACACCGTGAATAAAATCTCATGAGGGTTTATTTTAATTGTATTTGTATTTTTCAATTGAAATCACTCGATTGAGATGCCATATCAACAACTCGTTTGTCGTGTTTCATCAGGGAAATCCAAACACTCGACAATAAAACCACTCGGCCTTCAGCCTCGTGTTTTCATCATGTTTTCTCGTGTTTGGATCCCCTGATGAAACACTCAAACTCGTTGTTGATATATTACTTATCTTCTCGTCACATGACTGGTTCCCAGGAAAGAAAAATCCTTAATGCTCAGTCAGATGGAATTCACCACATTACTCCACATTAATCATGTAATACGTGAAACCATCCTTCAGGAGTACAATATATAAATTAGTGTTTGTACAGACATTATTTAATACGAAATTGTAAATATAGATTATTCTTAAAACAATCGTCGAGTTTTATTGTATTTGGCTGGCATTTTGTCATGCTGTAGCCACGGCGCCATTGCCGTTTTGTGTAAATAGCATTCGTTAGTGAAAAAATAGTATTTGAATTTTGTAAAAGTAAACTATCTTAATAAATCAATTTGCATCTCAAAATTGTTGAAGTCCTTCGATCTGTTTTCACCAGTGCTGTAAAAGTTACATCATTTTTGTAACTAGTTACAGTTACAATACATCGTTAGAAAAGTAACTAGTTACCGATAAAAGTTACAATGAAAAGAAAGTAACTACAATCGTAGAATAATTACATTGGGACACCGCGAATGTCACGTGACTACTGTGCGCACACAATATATTTTTAAAATGTGCCCTCCCCTTCCCCCTCCAATCAAAGTTGTGACCCACGTTTTGTTTGCTAGAACTCAGAAATGGTGTCTGGAAATCAACATTGATTGTGGGGGGGTGGGGGAGGGGTAAAACAACGTTATTTATCTCACGGTACTAAAAGAAGCAAGAACGAAGCTAATTGATGCTTTAGTGTCCCAATGAATTATTCTCAGATTGTAGTTACAGTCACAAAGTCACTTCAAACATTTTGTAACTAGTTACAAAGTTTACATTCCTTTGTCCGTGTTACTACTAGAATAAACAAAGAAATTACTGGTTTCTAGATGCCAGTACCATAATTATGTTTTTACAGCTAAATGCCTAAATATAGTTGTGACTAAGCAGAAATAGTCAAATGTGTACATAATGTACCTTTATTATTATATCAAAACCATTTTTATCAAGAAAGAATGACATCCTCAACTGAAAATCAGTAACTACAGTATAGTCACATTTTTTAACCAAATATTGTAACTAGTTACAGTTCTTTAAAAAAGTAACTAGTTATAGTTACTTCTTCAGAAAAAGTAACTAGTTTCAGTTACAGTTACTTAAAAATGTAACTAGTTACTGTAACTAGTTACTTGTAACGAAGTTACTCACAGCACTGGTTTTAATGCAGAACAGTAACACACAAACTGGATTACTGGTATACACATGGACAAACAGACTGTATAATCACATATCAGATCTGTTCAGGAAAATATACAGTAGTAATCTCTGTTTTCACACATCAGACTTTATTAGAGCTATGATATCATATCTGTATCATACTTGTACAAATAACAGACTGTTTAGAACTGATTGTGTTGGATTGTAGCAAGCTGTTCTACTAATAGTTATGTACAGTATCATACATAATAACTAATAAGCATATAATAACAGTCTGCCAGATCCTTTGTCTAAGAGTGTCTTCAAAAACCATTCAAATGGCTACTCCCCACGGAGTCGAGACTGTTTACAAATACCCAGATTTGATACTACATGTAGGTACATGAAAGACTCATTTGAAACAGAGGTGCCATCCAGGGACGTGGTGACTGGTGGTGGGGGGGGGGGGGGTGCAACACCTCCCCAATAATTCTAAATATCAAATAGTTGGTTAAACGAGGAATTGCTGCTGATGATTACCACTGTAATTGTTAAACATGTTTTCCACTTTATTGGTTACTTTTAGATTAATATTCAGAACACTTTCAGAGTTCCAGTGACCTTTGATTGTTACCAAAAAAAATAAAATGTCTTGTCTTGTTTTGCCCAGCTCCTAAACACCTGTTTATACATTACAAGTTTTTCTATCAATTCTCGCCTTTTTTACACTATGCCTCTGATATGAAAATTTTCATTTATCATTGCAAAAAGTTGGTCATTGTCATATGACACCCCCCCCCCCCCCCCCCCCAATCGTGATTCCTTCACCACGTCCCTGGTGCCATCTTATGGAATATTGTTTATTAGAATGAACAAGAGCTTCAACATTTGAACTTTAATGATTTAAAATTACAGCTGAGCACTAAGGAGTACTTCAAGGACTTCAAGTCGATGCTGTTTCCTCCTCAACCTCAAGCTACTCTGAGCGCAAGAACCAGATTGGGCAAGTAGAGAAAAACTCTACTCGACAGCAACTGGATTTCCAACTTGTGACATTCAGTTACTATAGTCCATCAAAACTGAAGGTCACAGGTTCAAATCCAAGCCACGGTAGAGTAGAGTTTTTCTCTACTTACCTGGTCTTTAGTCTACTTATAGGCCAGTGTATAGTTCAGTCTGGTCTGTGTATGGTCCAATTCATGGTTCTCTATGGTCTTGCATCTATGCTCCTGTCAATAGTCCAGTCTATGGTCCTGTCAATAGTCATCATCTTCATCATTTTTATTCACCGAATAATAATAAATATATATATATATATATATACTGTATATAATATTACATTTTAGAGGATAAATGGCAAGCGGACCTCATGAAACCATGAACCATGAGGTCCCCTCGTATAGATTTAATATTATTTTTAGATTGTTTGTAAACGAAAGGTGTATGCAAATATAACGAATTCAGATATATTCACCCATTAAGTAGTAACTGATAAAGTTTCTCTTTGAAGGAGAATATAGTAACCGAGTAAGTAACTGAAGATGGTAGAGAATTCCAAATTTTTGGACCTAAGTGAAGAATTGTGAATTGTTTGATATTTGTACGACAAGTGTGGGAACGGTAATCTGCTGCATATCTGGTATTATAATTATGTACTTGACTATTAGTTAAAAATAAATCAAGGAAATATGAGGGTAGCAAACGATGGTGATATAAAAACATAAATTTAGCAACATGGAATGAATTTACTTTATAGATATCCAGAATTTTTAAGTTTCCAGTCTATGGTCCTGTCGATAGTCCAATCTATGTATAGTCCAGTCTATGATCCTGTCGATAGTCCAGTCTATGGTCCTGTCGATAGTCCAGTCTATGTATAGTCCAGTCTATGATCCTGTCAATAGTCCAGTCTATGGTCCTGTCAATAGTCCAGTCTATTGTCCTGTCAATGGTCCAGTCTATGATCCAGGCTATGGTCCAGTCTATGCCTGGTCCTGTCAATAGTCCAGTCTATTGTCCTGGCAATAGTCCTGTTGATAGTCCAGTCTATTGTCCTGTTGTCCAGTCTATCGTCCAGTCGATGGTCCTGTCTATGACTCAATCTAAGTCAAGTCTATAGTCCAGTTTAGTGTCTATAGTCCAGTGTTTTAAATGTAAAATAAGCAAGATTGCAAGAAACTTGTTGTTGTCAACCTTGTAACACAACTTGCACCAAGCTTGTTGACTACAACTTCTTACAAAGTTTGAAACGACCAGTTTTTTTGGTTAATATTTCAACGAACTAGATATCTTTAAGCTTACCTTTGTCTTCCAAATGAGCAACCCCGAGCTAGAGGCGATGAATTTTTCGTTTCTACACTCCATAAAACAATAAGTTAAATCCAGTCCAATTTGTGAACCAAGAAGTATATCCAAGAGTTTATCCTTGCTTGTTTTGAAGATATTTATCGACAACTTCGACAACGTAAAACGTATCTTCCAATTACCACGAGAAAGTTGAAGTTGAATATGCAAATTTAAGGAAATAGTTCGCCATTTTTAACCTCCAGAGACTAACCAAACTAAAGGTCTTTGTTCAAATTAAACAAATTTTGTTCCCCTATTCATCTTCTTTTGTTTTTCTTGATCTTTAATTAGTTACCTAGCTGACAAGTGTCAAGTGACGGCCATTGTTTCCAAAGCGGCCAAGAAACAAGAGAAAAGAAGACAAAACTTTGGCGCGAAAACTTAGCCAATCAGAATGCTCAAACTTGGTACGGGTTTTCCTACCCGGGGGAAATACTTTATAGCCATCATTTTTCCCCGGTTAGGAGGGGTAAATGTCGGCTATTAAATATTTTCTTTAAATTAATTTGAATTTCGAATTATTACAAAAAAACACCAAAAGAATATTTTTTTATATTGTATGCATAATAAAATTATTAATTATTATTATTAATTGTTATTTAATATTATTAAGAGATTATTAACCGAGAACGAGGTCTGTACGGGAAAATATCAGACCGAGGTCTTGACAGTACGGACCGAGCCGCAGGCGAGGTTCGTACAAAAAAGACCGAGGTCTGATATTTCCTCGTACCGAGTAAACGAGGTTAATAAAGCGTTTATTATATGGCTATTTCAAGTTTTTCGATAATTATTGTATCAAACTTAGTGTGAAAACCTCAGAAATTCACGCGAGCAAAATCAACATCCTGGACAGCGGTCCGGATATGGAAAAAGACGGACCGTGGTCCAGATACGCATTTTTACGGACCGTGCGTTGACCAATCAGAACTCAGGATATTACAAAACCATATAATAATAATTATTATTTATCAGTTATATTACTATTATATTATATTTTATATTATATTTTATATTTAAGAAATAGAAAATGGCCGCCCGTGTTTATATAGCCTGATGCAAACACGAGAGTGAGTTGGGAGAATTCGAAAGTTTATGTGAATCCGAGCCGTAGGCGAGGGTTTACATAAGTACTTTCAAATTCTGGTTAAATAAACACAGGGCATCCATTTTCTATTTTTTTTATGAATTAAGGCTAAAAAATGTGCCGTGACATCACAACCGTGTTTACATAGCCTGATATAAACACGGTAATTGACCAATCACAGCGTGCGTAAGACGCAACTTATTTTATAATATATTATATATTATATTATATTATATTATATTATATTATATTATATTATATTATATTATATTATATTATATTATATTATATTATATTATATTATATTATATTATATTATATTATATTATATTATATTTTATAAAATAGGTTGCGTCTTACGCACGCTGTGATTGGTCAATTACCGTGTTTATATCAGGCTATGTAAACACGGTTGTGATGTCACGGCACATTTTTTAGCCTTATTTCATAAAAGAAATAGAAAATGGATGTCCTGTGTTTATATAACCTGATGCAAACACTCGAGTGAGTTGGGAGAATTCGAAAGTACTTATGTAAACCCTCGCCTACGGCTCGGGTTCACATAAACTTTCGAATTCTCCCAACTCACTCTCGTGTTTGCATCAGGCTATATAAACACGGGCGACCATTTTCTATTTCTTAAATATTATATTATATTATATTATATTATATTATATTATATTATATTATATTATATTATATTATATTATATTATATTATATTATATTATATTATATTATATTATATTATATTATATTATTATATTATATCGTCCAAGAGACAAACCCTGGATGAATGGGACCATTCGCCGAGCTATACGTAAACGAGACAGATTATTAAAGGCCTATACCACGTTTAAATGTTCCTTTAAGTGGGAAAAGTACCGCATTCAAAGAAATTTTGTTGTTGGGTTGATTCGTAAAGCCAAATCAGACCATCAGCATAAAATCAATGATCTGCTGTCTAGCCCAATAACGTCGGCAAAAAAGTGGTGGAATGTAGTTAAATCGTTGTACGGTTCTAAGGCTAGTTCAGTAATACCAACATTATATGAAAATGATAAGTATGTTTTCAATTCTAAAGACAAAGCAGACCTGTTTAATGATTTTTTTGTTAGTCAGACCTATTTACCCACTGAGAACGTGGTATTACCTGAACTTTCTCCCCCTTTAAATGCTTCTTTGTCCAGTATTGTGGTTGCGGAAGAGGAGGTTGCTAATTTAATTAGTCAGTTAGACATTGCTAAGGCCTGTGGGGTGGATGGAATTAGTAATAAAATTATTAAGCTTTGTAATTATGGTATTCATAAGCCTTTCACGAAGCTTATTAATACATCACTTTCGTTTGGTCAGTTTCCACATTCTTGGAAATTAGCCAACGTTTTGCCGCTTTTTAAGAAAGATAACAAACAAGTTAAATCCAATTATCGTCCTGTATCACTTCTCTCTTGTTTAAGTAAAATTTGCGAGAAGGTCGTATTCATGAAATTGTATCCCTTTCTTGAAAGCAATGGGTTTTTTTACCGCTTTCAATCCGGTTTCCGTCCTGGTGATTCTACCATTATGCAATTGGTTTATATAGTTCATAAAATTTACGATTGTTTGGAAAGAGGTAATGAAGTAAGAGCTGTCTTTCTAGACATATCAAAAGCATTTGATAAAGTTTGGCATGCCGGACTATTAGCAAAGTTGAAGAACCTGGGTATTGAGGATACTTTGTTAAGTTGGTTTGAATCTTATCTTAATGGCCGGCAACAACGAGTTGTCATAGAAGGTAACAATTCATCTTGGAAGGAAGTTAAGGCGGGTGTACCACAAGGATCTGTCCTTGGCCCGCTTTTATTCTTGATATATATTAATGATATCCATCATGATATCAACAGTGACTGTTGATATCAACAGTGACAATGTTATTGGAGGAAGTTTCTACACCAGAATCAGCTGCTCATGCTTTGAATAAAGATTTAAATGCTATTTCATTGCGGTCTGACAAATGGTTAGTCACAATGAACGCATCAAAAACAAAGAGTATGATTTTTTCCCTAAAAAGAAATAAACCTGATCATCCTATTTTGAAATTAAGTGATAAGGTAATTGATGAAGTAAGTAGTCAAGAGCATTTGGGTGTTCTACTTTCTAACAATTTGTCTTGGAAAGCTCATATTGAAAAGATACATCAAAATGCTTCAAAGAGTTTAAATTTGTTGAAAGGCTTTAAATTTAAATTGCCTAGATCAACTTTAGAAATTTTGTATAAAACTTTTGTTCGTTCTAAAATGGAATATGCTGATGTTGTTTGGGACGGGTGTACTATGGGTGAATCGGACCTGCTTGAAAGTGTTCAATATGATGCTGCAAAGTTAATTTCTGGAGCAATGAAAGGTACACATAGAGAAAGTCTTTTAATTGATTGTGGATTGCATAAGTTAAGTAACCGAAGAAAAATGCATAAATTAATATTATTGTTTAAAATGGTAAAAGGATTAGCACCAAGTTATCTTTTGGATCTTTGTCCTGTTTACGTTAGCCAAAGAACTACTTATAGGCTTCGGACTAGGAATGATTTGTGTTTACCTTTCATTCGCACCGAGACTGCAAAGAAATCTTTTTTATATTCCACAATAAATTTATGGAATAGTCTCTCTGAATCTTTACGTGAATCTGTAACAATTGCTTCCTTTAAAACTTCTTTGTTACGTGAAAGGTTCTATATACCTCCCGTTAACAAATTGGTTTACCTTGGAGAACGTTATCTTTCTATTTTACATACCAGATTAAGACTAAACAACTGTGGTCTCAATTATTATCTTTTTTTAATGAACTGTGTTCCATCTCCATCCTGCGCCTGTGGTGCGTCTAAAGAGGATGCGACCCATTATTTATTGTTTTGCCCTCGTTTTGCTGCTCTACGTGCTTCAATGCTTGCTTCTGTCATGCATCATGCCGGAAATACGTGGAATTTATTGAATATTTCACAACAAGTGGATATCTTATTATACGGTTCAAGAAATTTAAATATTGAAGCCAATGCTGCTATTTTTTCCAAAGTACGATTTTATATAGGCCATTCTGCACGTTTCTCATAAGTTATTTTATGTAATATCAAGTGCTCCTTTTTTTTGTTCGTTTTTGTGGTGGTAATTTATGTATTTATGTAATTTTTAACATGAGCCCCCACGATGAGCTTTAAGCTCTTGGGGTTAATGTATTAATAAAATATTGTTTAAATATTATATTATATTATATTATATTATATTATATATATTATATTATATTATATTATATTATATTATATTATATTATATTATATTATATTATATTATATTATATTATATTATATTATATTATATTATATTATTTTTAAAAATAATGGTCAATGCATTTTGAATAACAATATTAATAATAATAATAATAATAATAATAATAATAATAATAATAATAATAATAATAGTAATAATATTAATATTAATAATAATAATAACCTAAAGTGGTGGAAAACACAAACTGATTATTTTATTTACAAAAATATTCTACAATAAATGACTTTTTTAAATGTGAACATTTAAATGTAATTCTTTTTTAAAATGTTCAAAAATATTTGAAGGCCATGTAATATAGCATTTTATACAATACCCTAGTTGCTATGCGTGTTTTCATTGGTTGTTGGCCATGATCTATTAGAGGACAGACACATGGTCACGTCAGATCACGTCAGCTGACTTGCCTTTTTCCTTCTTCATGCCCCAAAATCCGGCACGAGTTTCGACAAAGACCTTTTAAATTTGTATTGTATAAAACAAATAGATTCCATTTTTTTGTTGTCTGTTCAGTTATAGATGCACAGAGGACGTCACAACGTGGTAAGAACATCAGTGACCCACTCGACTGCGTCTCGTGAGCCACTTTTTTGTTCTTACCACGTTGTGACGTCATCTGTGCATCTATAACTGAACAGACAACGGCAAAATGGAATCTATTTGTTAATAAGAATTGATCAATTAAATATGTACAACTATTTATTTACAAAGAAAAGTTTGAAAAGTTCAGACTCCAATGTAATATGCTACATATAGGTTACAATATTACAACACGTCATATCTATACAATTAAGTAACTATTACCGTAACCAATGTTCCTCGCTTGAAAACTAAGCTAAATTTTTTTCTTTATCCACCAAAATATTTCATTACCAGTAACTCATTCTGTGAATACCGTTAAGGATGTAACATGGAGTCACATAGCCTGTGTACAGCCTGAATATTTATATCTTATTACATGTTTTGGTGTGTAGTATCGCTGTATATTTTTAAGAGTTGTGCCGTATTTTGACGAGCCTGCAGGACGAGTCAAAGTACAAACAACGAGTAAAAATATACAGCGATACTACACATCACCAAAACATCTTATAAGAGATTTATTATACAACTGCTCTGATCAACACATTTTTATGGAAAAAGAAAACTCCCTAAAAAGGCCAGAGAAGTAGCGCGACTTGCACCAGGACAAAATAATAAGCATACATGAAGTAGTCTCCCGTGTGATAAATTTGATTGGCTTCCAAATAACTAACTAACCAAATATCGCTGTATATTTGTACTCATTTTTAACGTTATTTGGACAGTTTTTAATGCAGTTGTATAATAAACACCTGTAATTCAGCAATTCAGTCAGTGAAAATTTGCACGATAGCTTGTCAACCCCCTGTTGAGCTTCTCAAATCTGAGAAGTAGATTCTGAGTGGCCTAATATTCATATGATTCATAATTGTTTACAGTTGATCAGTGGCGTAGCTAAGGGGGGGGGGGGGGGGGGGGCGAGGGGTCACCCCCCCAATGGTCTCCAAGGCCGTTCTCGTGAAAAGTTTAAATCCGTTGAGAAACTTGTAGGGGGGAGGTGGGAGGTACATTGTTTTAAGGCCAAATAAGTAGACTAGTAATGTGTTATATATTTAGCAGGCATCCATATGCTATAAATTACAATACTAGGGGTCTATACAAAATGCCTCCAACTTGTTTTTACATTTACGACTTGTTTATAAATAAATCTAAGATATTCTGACGTGTATTATTCTATGTTCTGGTTTGATTTCAACAAAATTATGTAATTTATGGCTTTTGGATTACTCATCTTAAATACTTGCCTCAAAATGCAGGAAATAGTGTTTCAGAGACCCTAGAAATCCGGCATGCCCCTGGACCCCCTTAGGAGACCAAAGTTCTTGCCCCCACAAAAAATGGCTACGCCACTGCACTTGATTGGATTATTTGATCTCACAAGAATTCCTAGAGAACCAATTGTAACTGGAACAAGACACCTGCGTAGGCGTTCACTCGGGCTACTCATAGCAATGCAGCTTGGCAAAGCCTATGCACGAAACAGTGCTACAGCGTGCACATATTAAGCGTTTGTTAAAAAGTACAAAAACAACCTACAGTGCTAGATTCGGTAGGGTCTGAACGACAACGAACACTCCGGCAATAGCAATCAGAGAAGATGGCGCATGAAGATGAGTTGCAAAACCTATCGGGATGATGCAATAATTGCAATTTGTCGACAGACTCGGCTACCACAAGTAGCCCGAGTAATAAGACAGGGCTTGTGATTTGGACAATTAAAATCTGCTTCTCACATCTGAGAAGCTCAGCAGGGGGTTGACAAGCTATTGTGTGAATTTTCACAGACTGAATGAAAGATGCCAACTTGTACATTTGCGTGCAGTAAATATTGGTTTTTTTTCCGAATTATTGGAAGATATGGTTTTAAAACAATCAACTTTGGTAGGAATGAAGTTCTTGCTTATTTAATCCATCTTAGCATGATAAACAATGTTTAGTTGTTATTTGAGCTGATTTGAGGTCCCAAAGCATTGTGGTTAAATGTACCGCAGCCATCTTTTTTCAGTACCATCAATTGCAGCATGTAACATCACTAACATGTTGTACAACAATCAAGATTGTTCAGAGACAAGTTGCTTCAGTCACTGCACAGCTGGTAGAACTTGATTCTACCTTTCTTCTAGATTAAATTACAACTAAACATTTTTGCACTGGTTTAACCAATCAGAGGGCTCAAGACATTCCACGTGACTAACTGACCAGTCTTTAGTATCCATGGTTATGGATTAGAAAAACCATATCTCTGCCGTAGTTAGGTATATACAGTTTCACAGTATGGTGGTGGTGGGTCTCTGCTTTTGGTGATATTAACAACATAATCACTACTCCTGTTTGGTACTGTTACCTCAACAAAATGACGACACTGTCGTCGGCTGCTCAAGTCATCCTCAGTTGATCCCTCGCTTGTCTGCGTAGCAACATCCTGTTGCCATGGTAAATCACATTTTTTAATCTTTTCTGGTAGAACTTCTAGCGTGTCATCGTCAAAACCTTTCTTCTCTTTCAATGGTTCTTTTGTAATTTCTGAATGCATCTGTTGAGATTTGATCTTTGATAGGGAATAAAAACATAGCTTTTATTTTAGAACAGCAGTAGCAACAGCAACAACAACAACAGCAACAACAGTAGCAACATCAGCAACAGCAGCAAAAATAGCAGCAACAGCAACAACAACAACAGCAGCAGCAAGAACAGTGTAGCAATATTAACAACAACAACAGCAGCAGCAACAACAAGTAGCAGCAACATCAAGTAGCAACATCAACAACAACAGCAGCAGCAGCAGCAAGAACAGTGTAGCAACATTAACAACAACAACAACAGCAGCAGCAGCAGCAACAACAGCAGCAAGAACAGTGTAGCAACATTAACAACAACAGCAGCAACAACAGCAGCAGCAGCAACAACAACAACAACAACAACAACAGCACCAGTAATAACAGTAACAACAACAACAACAGCAGTAACAACAGCAACAGCACCAGCACCAGTAACAACAGCAGCAGCAACAACAGTAACATTAACAACAACAGCAGAAATAACAACAGCAGCAACAACAACAGCAGCAACAACAACAATATCAGCAGCAAGAACAGTGTAGCAACATTAACAACAACAGCAGCAACAACAACAACAACAACAACAGAACAACAACAACAACAACAACAACAACAGTCTCACCTTTTTAATCTCAATCTTGTGTAAAAGTAGTATTCCATAAACCGCTGCACCAAAACACGCCAAGAAAGTGATGGCGTACACACCACAAATGCCGTAAACCACCTCTCGTAGGTGTGTCTTTATTGTCTCACAACTGTTTGTATTTTCAAAATTATACATAACTCTCGACATTGGGCTATTCACTGCGCACGTGCATAATTTTGTCACAGTTGTGTACATGCAGCCAGAAAGTGCAGTCAAGCGCTTGGCTACAGCCATCCCAAAATGCACTGTACCAATGGCAGAAAGGATTCCAGAAATTGTAGACAGGAAAATTGTTATGAATATCTTGATAAAGAAACCAAATATATTAGACAATATTTCAAAGTTGTTTAGTATACTATACCTACTGAGATAACGACAATTACAACAGCAGCAACAACAGTAACAACAATCAGGTCCCCAAGACTGTAATTCTCACGAACAGTTTAAATCCATGGAGAAACTTGTATGGGGGGGGGGGGGGGGGGGGGGGGAATACAGTTGTTTTAAGGCCAAGTGAGTAGACAGTGATGTGTTATATGTATTGCAGGCATCCATATGCTATAAATTACAATACTAAGGGTCTATACAAAATGCCCCCAACTTGTTGTTACATTTACAACTTGTTTATAAATAAATCTAAAGATATTCTGATGTGTATCATTCTATGTTCTAGCTGTTCTAAAAAAAATATGTAATTTATGGCTTTCAGATTACTCTTAAATACTTGCCTCAAAATGCAAGAAATAGTGTTTCAGAGACCCTAGAAATAAAAAATTTTCCAGGGGAGCATGCACCCCCCCCCCTAGGACTTCGAAGTTCTCACCCCCAAATCCAAGACCCTGGCTACTCCACTGAACAACAACAATTTATATATTTGACTTACCAGATAACGTGGTTTACGAAAAACTAACGTAGTGAAGAGAACACCGCTTAAAATGATCTATAAAAAGTAGAATAACAGTTAGTAATGATACTTAAAGTGGAGTGAAGTAAAGTAGAGCAGTGGAGTAGAGTGGAGTGGAGAGGAGAGGAGTGGAGAGGAGTGGAGTGGAGTGGAGTGGAGTGGAGTAATAGAGTAGAGTAATAGAGTAGAGGAGTAGAGTGTAGTGGAGTGGAGTGTAGTGGAGTGTAGTGGAACGGAGTGTAGTGTAGTGGAGTGTAGTGTAGTGTAGTGTAGTGGAGTGGAGTGGAGTAGAGTAGAGTGGAGTGGAGTGGAGTGGAGTGGAGTGGAGAGGAGAGGAGAGGAGTGGAGTGGAGTGGAGTGGAGTGGAGTAATAGAGTAGAGTAATAGAGTAGAGGAGTAGAGTGGAGTGGAGTGGAGTGGAGTGGAGTGTAGTGTAGTGGAACGGAGTGGAGTGTAGTGGAGTGTAGTGGAGTGAGTGGAGTGGAGTGGAGTGGAGTAGAGTAGAGTAGAGTAGAGTGGAGTGGAGTGGAGTGGAGTGGAGTGGAGAGGAGTGGAGTGGAGTGGAGTGGAGTAAAAGAGTAGAGTAATAGAGTAGAGGAGTAGAGTAGAGTGGAGTGGAGTGTAGTGGAGCGGAGTGGAGTGGAGTGGAGTGGAGTGGAGTGGAGTGGAGTGGAGTGGAGTGGAGTGGAGTGGAGTGGAGTAGAGTAGAGTAGAGTAGAGTAGAGTAGAGGAGTAGAGTGGAGTGGAGTGGAGTGTAGTGGAGCGGAGCGGAGTGGAGTGGAGTGGAGTGGAGTGGAGTGGAGTAGAGTAGAGTAGAGTAGAGTAGAGTAGAGTAAAGTAGAGCAGAGCAGAATGGAGTAGAGCAGAGTTAGAGCAGAGTAGAGCAGGGTAGGGTAGGGTAGGGTAGAGTGCAGGGTAGGGTCGGGTAGGGTAGGGCAGGGCAGAGCAGGGCAGGGCAGGGCAGAGCAGAGCAGGGCAGGGCAGAGCAGGGCAGGGCAGAGCAGAGCAGAGCAGAGCAGAGCAGAGCAGAGCAGAGCAGAGCAGAGCAGAGCAGAGCAGAGCAGAGCAGAGCAGAGCAGAGCAGAGCAGAGCAGAGCAGAGCAGAGCAGAGCAGAGCAGAGCAGAGCAGAGCAGAGCAGAGCAGAGTAGAGTAGAGTAGAGTAGAGTAGAGTAGAGTAGAGTAGAGTAGAGTAGAGTAGAATAGCGCAAAGCAATGCACGTGTTCTACTGTACCTCCTCCCCTAATAACCTAAACAGCGGGTTGTGACCTCGCTACCCGTGCGCAGGTCATTAGGAGTGGGCGGTGCAGTGTTTGATTGATGGTTAAAACAAATTAAGAAGACGTCACGTGTAGTGGAACAAAAAGGCTAAATATCTTCCAGTGTGTTATCGTAATGACCCTTAGAACAACACGTGTTCAGAAGGCAATATAATTAACCCACGGCAGGTGTCACAATGCCCAAAAATATCTCAGTAATTTAACGTTTAATGTTAAACGTCAATGGTTAGAGCATCTAATACAGGTTCGATAATTTTCTAGGTATTTGCGTTTGATGTACGTCTATCGAATTATTAGATAGCGGAAAGAAATATACAAAATAAAAAGAATCCTTTTTTCTAATAAACACTTGAAAAACTTGAAGTATGACGTGTGTTCTCGGGAGAAACGTTAAGGGGAACACGTGTTATTTGGATAATCAAAAACAGCTGAGACATTACATTCTAACTTCCTTCCTTTCGCTATCTCGCTCCTCCTCTTCTCTCCTTCTCTTCTCTTCTCTTCTCTTCTCTTCTCTTCTCTTCTCTTCTCTTCTCCGCTCCGCTCTCCTCTTCTCTTCCCTTCCCTTCCTTCTCTCCTCTCCTCCTCTCTCTCAATCTACATTATTTAGTCGTGTAATATTAAAGCAAGCATTCCGAAGCAATTGTCATATTTAGCAGAACAGTACACAGGGATTAACCCCAAACTTAATTCAACGCATTTTAGATGACATACTGGATTTTCTGAGCTTATATCAAGTCAAACATGCTAATACCATGAATAATCATATTGGCAGTTTTATATCCCTCTCTTACAATACAAACATGACAATGGAATTCACAATCATTTTAATAAAATAAATTCACCACGTTCCGAAATCAGAAATGAACCCTGTATTGTACCACAAGAATAAAGCAACGATTATTCGCAACAAGGTGAAGAATCAGATGACATAGTTTAACAACAATCGAAATATAGTAAGGTTAGATATACTGCCGAAACAGAGAACGTAGGAGTCAAACGTTTCGAGCGAAGGTGCTTCGTCAGAGAGAAACGTAAAGAGTGTAAACAAACAACGAGCTTATATAACGCTAGTGTGGTTTTGAAGGTTTTTTAAACGTAGCTTAAAAAGGTACTATTCATGACCCAACGTTTCGACGCTCCGATCTAGTGCCTTCATCAGGGGTGTTCGTTGCGAAGACAAAACAAGTCTACAGTGGCGTTGGTCAGCTGGGGTTACAGAAGGGGCGCCAAAACTAGCAAGGGCGCCAAAACTTAACAAAATAAACCTATTTCTTTGTATAGCTAGGTCTTCAATGGTGGGATATAAAGATCTGAAATCTTTTGTGTTTTCTATGGAGTTTTATAATCTTCAGAATTCCGTAAAATCTCACTCCAAAATGCAGGAAATGGCATATCAGAGACTCTAGATTTCAAAATACAGTAATGTCTTTTTTTTCAATTTTTGGGGGGGGGGGGGTGGGGGGGGGGGGGGGGGCAGCCTGAAACTTGCCACCACGCCACTGCAAGCCTATACAGCTTAGAAATGTCTATGAATTACGGTCAAAATGGAAATACCTTCCTCACTTCTTCTTCTGTAGTTCGTTGCGTATTACTGTATTTCTGTAGCCGCTACCGAAGCCTGAGAATATTTTTTTGTTGAAAACTGTACATAAATAGTATAATTTAGCTTTAAATGGCATTTATATTCATAATACAATGGATGTTTATCCCAAATCGATACCAACAGACGAATATACATCAAGAATTGGCAGTAGCGGCTGGGGAAGGTATTTCCATTTCGACTGTAACGACAGTTTGTACAGCAACTATATTAACAAAACTTTATGAATTCCGCAAGCTGAAATTCCAATAGACGCATTACTTAAATCTTGTATACTTAGCAACGCCAGTTAGGCGAATATGAAAGCATACATATCAGGACATCGCTAAGATCTAGGGATTCATTTCACTGTGGGAAGAAAACCGGAGACAAATCCTATATTTAAGAGTAAAAATAGAAAAAAAATTCCTCAACGATTATCGGTTTGATAATCAGTTTTGAAATATCTGTCACGCAACACGTGCTGGTCGCTTCAAGGTCGCTGATTCCGTTGAGATATGATTAAAACCACGTTGCGGTGCCGGAACTGATGAAATATAAACCGGAAAACTGCGTTGTGAAGGAATAGAAATTTTTTTAACTAGTCCTAGCGAGAAAACACGCGCGCTTCATAACCGAGAGTTACTCGGGGTAAATTTACGTTCTGTTAATACGAAAGTGAGTTAGTTGCAAAAGTGACATAAGGCCTCTCTGGAATGCAGTATTATTTATTTATTCAACTAGAAAGCTGGTTTATATGTTTTGTTAGTTCTTGCTCTACAAGCTGTCGTTAGTTATAGTATAGTACTTTCAGCTTGGAGTTTGTAAAGTTTTGTTAGTTCTTGCTCTACAAGCTGTCGTTAGTTAGTATAATACTCTCAGTTTGGAGTTTGTAATGTTATATGTTAAGACCGAGCAACTTCTGATAAATGTTATATTAGTATAACAGTACCAATTAGATCCACACGAACTTAACATAACTGTTAAGAATATACGATATATACTTCAATGCTTACTTACCATCGCTGAGGAGACGATTGTAGGTATTGGGGTCTCGGTGTGGACAGTTGATGTAGTTGTGGAACGTATTGCGAAGTATCCGACGGTGAGGACGACCCCGAGAGCGAACACAAATAAACCATACGCAGCTACCAAGATATTCCTATCTTTGACGTTTATAAACATCCTTAAACACCGCTGCAACTTTGGTATACTTGTAGCCCGAGCATTCCTGACTTGGTTAGCGCCACAGACTTCAATAACTTCCATAGGCATGGTGAACGTATTTCGAGTGAATTCCGTTAAGTGGTACGTAGTAGCAAGTGTCAGCTAGTTCAAATTTCTGGAGCCAAAAACGGTTCGCCGCTTCGGGGGGCCGTTAGGCAATTAACTGCCACACGTCTCCACGCAAATTGCCGTTAGTTGGAGTATTGAATTCTAAAGAACTGAGCTCTGAACCTTAAGATACTTTACCCGGTTGTTTCTCCAAGCTAGGGTTGGTCGTTCGCTTACTTTCTGAAGCCAAAAACGGTTCGGCCTTGCCAAATTAATCGGCTAATTCAGAACCACGAGATTAGGGATATTGCTGTTATTCGTGTGAATTCAAAATAAATGGTTTCTGGGGATTAAGATACGTTACTCCGTGATTGTTTCAAACGCGAGGTCGCTGGACTGGAATTTCTTGCGGAGATTTGAGATTGTGTTATCGTAATGAGTTTGGCACACGCTCTCGTATCAAGGTGCCGTTATTGTGTTGAATTCAAACAAAGTGTGTTGGCAGTGAGCAGGCCCCCTGCGGATGCGATGCGGTAGTTATGTATGCAGACTTGATAAGAGTGTTAATGAGTGTATACAATAGTTGGTCTGTCAAGCATTGCAAGTACATTGACACACTTGGCGCGTGCTTTGTTGTTTAGTCATGGCACACGTGCAAGTCATTTGAAGAGAATGAATAACAAACTAATTACATGCATCAATGACTCCTGCTTTCATTCTCACACAGTCTCTTCGAGTCCTCTTCGCCTTCGTTCTTGTCTTGTCTTGTCTTGTTCTTGTTTTCGTGTTCGTTCTTGTTTTCGTGTTCGTTCTTGTTTTCGTTCTTGTGTTCGTCTTCGTTCTTGTCTTGTTCTTGTTTTCGTTCCGGTGTTCGTCTTCGTTCTTGTCTGGTTCTTGCATAGATAGCCCAAGCACACTGTGTGAGTATATATACAGGTATGTAGTAACGTTAATACTATATTCTATTTTATAATTGATTTATTTTATATGGCATAGAAATGCATACTGTTTAATACCATTTAACTGTTCATATCCTCTTTCATAAGATCAATATGTATCTATATGACTTGTTCGTTGACCATAAAATTGAGCAGTGTTTTAATAATATAAATAAATACAGCTACTCTACATTACCCCCTGCTGTGTCCACCTCGCTTAACCGTCGGATAAACATTGTTATATTACTATTTTTACCGCAAATATATACAGGAAAATCAAATTTACTGTTCAGACTAACTGCTTACTTAATATACCATGTAAGATGGAAACATTCACACATATACTTACATAGTTGTAAGTATATGTGTGAATTTATCCATCTTACATGGTGTATTATCTTACATGGTATATTAAGTAAGCAGTTAGTCTGAACAGTAAATTTGATTTTCCTGTATATTTTGCGGTAAAAATAGAAATATAACAATGTTTATCCGACGGTTAAGCGAGGTGAACACAGCAGGGGGTAATGTAGAGTAGCTGTATTTATTTATATTATTAAAACACTGCTCAATTTTATGGTCAACGAACAAGTCATATAGATACATATTGATCTTATGAAAGAGGATATGAACAGTTAAATGGTATTAAACAGTATGCATTTCTATGCCATATAAAATAAATCAATTATAAAATAGAATATAGTATTAACGTTACTATATATATATATATATATATATATATATATATATATATATATATATATATATATATATACTCACACAGTGTGCTTGGGCTACCTATGGTTCTTGTTTTCGTTCTCGTGTTTACCTTCGTTCTTGTCTTGTTCTTGTTTTCGTTCTGGTATTCGTCTTCGTTCTTGTCTGGTTCTTGTTTTCGTTCTCGTGTTCACCTTCGTTCTCGTCTGGTTCTTGTTTTCGTTCTCGTGTTCACCTTCGTTCTTGTCTGGTTCTTGTTTTCGTTCTCGTGTTCATCTTCGTTCTTGTCTGGTTCTTGTTTTCGTTCTCGTGTTCGCCTTCGTTCTTGTCTTGTTTTTATTTTCGTCTCGTTCTTGTTTCGTCTCGTGTTCGCCTTCGTTCTTGTCTGGTTCTTGTTTACGCCTTCGTTCTTGTCTTGTTCTTGTTCTCGTTTTAGTCTTCGTTCTTGTCTGGTTCTTGTTTTCGTTCTCGTGTTCGCCTTCGTTCTTGTCTTGTTCTTGTTTTCGTCTCGTGTTCGCCTTCGTCCTTGTCGTGTTCCTGTTTTCGTGTTCGTTCTTGTCTTGTTCTTGTTTTTGTGTTCGTCTTCGTTCTGGTCTTGTTTTCGTTCTCGTGTTCGTCTTCGTCCTTGTCGTGTTCTTGTTTTCGTTCTCGCCTTCGTTCTTGTCTTGCTCTTATTTTCGTTCTCGTGTTCGCTTTCGTTCTTGTCTTGTTCTTGTTTTCGTTCTCGTGTTCGCCTTCGTTCTTGTGTTGCTCTTGTTTTCGTTCTCGTACTGTTTTGTGTTGTTCTTGTTTTCGTTCTTGCCTTGTTCTTGTTTTCGTTCTCGTGTTCGCCTTCGTTCTTGCCTTGTTCTTGTTTTCGTCTCGTGTTCGCCTTCGTCCTTGTCGTGTTCCTGTTTTCGTGTTCGTTCTTGTCTTGTTCTTGTTTTTGTGTTCGTCTTCGTTCTGGTCTTGTTTTCGTTCTCGTGTTCGTCTTCGTCCTTGTCGTGTTCTTGTTTTCGTTCTCGCCTTCGTTCTTGTCTTGCTCTTATTTTCGTTCTCGTGTTCGCTTTCGTTCTTGTCTTGTTCTTGTTTTCGTTCTCGTGTTCGCCTTCGTTCTTGTGTTGCTCTTGTTTTCGTTCTCGTACTGTTTTGTGTTGTTCTTGTTTTCGTGTTTGCCTTCGTTCTTCTCTTGTTCTTGTTTTCGTTCTCGTACTGTTTTGTGTTGTTCTTGTTTTCGTTCTTGTTTTCGTTCTCGTGTTCGCCTTCGTTCTTGCCTTGTTCTTGTTTTCGTCTCGTGTTCGCCTTCGTCCTTGTCGTGTTCCTGTTTTCGTGTTCGTTCTTGTCTTGTTCTTGTTCTTGTTTTTGTGTTCGTCTTCGTTCTGGTCTTGTTTTCGTTCTCGTGTTCGTCTTCGTCCTTGTCGTGTTCTTGTTTCCGTTCTCGCCTTCGTTCTTGTCTTGCTCTTATTTTCGTTCTCGTGTTCGCTTTCGTTCTTGTCTTGTTCTTGTTTTCGTTCTCGCCTTCGTTCTTGTCTTGCTCTTGTTTTCGTTCTCGTACTGTTTTGTGTTGTTCTTGTTTTCGTGTTCGCCTTCGTTCTTCTCTTGTTCTTGTTTTCGTTCTCGTACTGTTTTGTGTTGTTCTTGTTTTCGTTCTTGCCTTGTTCTTGTTTTCGTTCTCGTGTTCGACTTCGTTCTTGCCTTGTTCTTGTTTTCGTCTCGTGTTCGCCTTCGCCCTTGTCGTGTTCCTGTTTTCGTGTTCGTTCTTGTCTTGTTCTTGTTTTCGTGTTCGTCTTCGTTCTGGTCTTGTTATCGTTCCCGTGTTCGTCTTCGTCCTTGTCGTGTTCTTGTTTTCGTTCTCGCCTTCGTTCTTGTCTTGCTCTTGTTTTCGCTCTCGTGTTTGGTTTCGTTCTTGTCTTGTTCTTGTTTTCGTTCTCGTGTTCGCCTTCGTTCTTGTCTCGTTCTTGTTTTCGTTCTTGTGTTCGCCTTCGTTCTTGTCTTGTTCTTGTTCTCGTTTTAGTCTTCGTTCTTGTCTGGTTCTTGTTTTCGTTCTCGTGTTCGCCTTCGTTCTTGTCTTGTTCTTGTTCTTGTTCTCGTGTTCGTGTTCGTCTTCGTTCTTGTCTTGTTCTTGTTCTTGTTCTTGTTCTCGTGTTCGTGTTCGTCTTCGTTCTTGTCTTGTTCTTGTTCTTGTTCTTGTTCTCGTGTTCGTGTTCGTTCTTGTCTTGTTCTTGTTCTTGTTCTCGTGTTCGTGTTCGTCTTCGTTCTTGTCTTGTTCTTGTTCTTGTTCTTGTTCTTGTTCTTGTTCTCGTGTTCGTCTTCGTCTTCGTTCTTGTCTTGTTCTTGTTTTCGTTTTGGTGTTCGTCTTCGTTCTTGTCTTGTTCTTGTTTTCGTTCTCGTGTTCGTCTTCGTTCTCGTGTTCGTCTTCGTTCTTGTCTTGTTCTTGTTTTCGTTCTCGTGTTCGTCTTCGTTCTCGTGTTCGTCTTCGTTCTTGTCTTGTTCGTTTTTGTCTTCGCCTTCGTTCTTGCCTTGTTCTCGTGCTTGTTCTTGTCTTCGGTCTCGTCTTCGTTCTTGTGTCCGTCTTCGTTCTCGTGCTTCTATTCGTTTTCATCTTCGTTCTCGTTTTCGTCCTCGTGCTTGTATACGTTCTTGTCTTCTTCTTACGCCTGAGTATCTGGTTACGTTCGTTTGTTTAGCTAACTTCAGTTAATTGATTCATGTGATGTCCTATCTATCTTTATTTTACGTCTATTCTATTCTATGTACATACGAGATTTTCTATTTATGTAAATATCTCTAATTATTATTACTACCGTTATATCATTGCCATCAAAAATACTATTACTATTTAAGAAATAGAAAACATTTTCCGTGTTTCTATAGAGTTATAGAAACACGAGTGAAAGTTTGGGAGGACGAGAAACTATTTCGAGTTCTTCCAAACTTACACAAGTGTTTCTATAACTCTATAGGAACACGGGGAAAATGTTTTCTATTTCCTTTATAAAATAACCCGTCAAAATAGATTAAACGTTAAAATTAATCCAAATAAAAAGCGTAAATTCTCATTACCCTTCACGGATTTGGCGTATCATAGTGTTTCTGTACAAATTTTAATTAGAATGATGGCGTAATCTATCCATGTTTTCCATAGAGTTATAGAAACACGGCTTTTAACCAATCACTGCCACAGGGAGCCCATCTTGGCAGCGCGTGGGCATCCTGTGGCGGACTCGAAAGACGCGCGGGGGACTGTGGCACACTCGGTCGTGCTGTGTAAAGGAAAATAATAAGGGATGAAACACGAATTCTTCCTTGTTTTGAACATCGTTTTAAGCGCCTATAGGTATTAAAATCGTAAGACAATTGAGCGAAGTAGTTGTGATAATGATTCATTTATCAAAATATAAATCAAAATGATGCAAAATTTCAATTTCGGGAGATGTGTTCCGCAAGTAGCTAGGACACTACATCACCGTTGACACTTCGGATAGCCGCGAAATCCTACGATAAGCCTTTTGGATAAAGGTTGCGTCTTAGGGTCCGTTCAGACTAGGTGCCCGGGTACGGTGCTCGGGGACAGGCCACTTGTTCACATTCACGGCGCCCAGGATCTGATAAGCGTTCACACAGAAAGCTTTTCACGGCTTTTGTAACTATTTTGTGGCTTTGACGCTTCGAATTACAAGGAATATTGAGTAAAAAGCGTGGGCACCAACACGTTTTCATAGTGCCGGAGTGCCCAAAATGTCTAATTAGAAGCGATAAACCAGGTTTTGGCAGAAGAATAAAACAAAATTGATACACCGTCCGAAATCTAATTCCTCTTGTCAATGGTGTACATGCAGCTTTATTTTTTAATTTTTCTGACACCACTGTCAATGTTCCAGGAACGAAAAGTTCTACTCAGATACAGAAAACACGCAAGATAATAAGCGTTAGAAATATTTCAACTTACTAGGCGTTTTTTTCCCTTCGGTTTAAAGGCCTGGCCAAACGATTTCAACATTTCATTCAACATCGTTCAACATTGTTGAATTCAACATGTTGAAAGCGTTTGGCCACCCCTGTTGAATGATGTTGAACGTTGTTGAATGGTGTTGAATGATGCTGAACGAAATTTGAACATGTTCAAATTTTCGTTCAACACGCGTTCAACATTTCTATTGTTCTCAAAATGTTGAAAGGTGTTGAACGCATTTGGCCACATTTCATTCAACTTTGTTGAACAGAGACATGCGCCATGCGGGATGCAGAATAATATTTTGGGCTCGCATTTTGAAAATTTGCCTATGTAACCAGGCCTCATTCAAGATGGCTGCCTGTGTGATTATCTTCTAATGTCACCGAACTGCTAACCCAAACAAAAACCTGAACTCTAGTCAGAAACCGAGTTTACTGCTTAGCTATCGACTCACTTGTGAGTTTACCAGGCTTCATTGCCTCAGTGGGTCGGTTTAGAATTAGGGTTTGGGTTTCTATTTGGGTTAAGTGACATTATGATCGTTTTCACTCACGTGATCGGTGGCCCGGTGGGGGTGGTGAAGCAATACGAAATGTTTGAATAAGAATAGAGTTAAATTCCCATATGTGCACCAATATGGCCGCCGTGACGTCAGGTGAAAACCGAGAATAAGATAATCACACAAGCAGCCATCTTGAATAAGGTCTGGTTACATGAGCACATTTAAAATGCGATCCCAAAATATTATTCTGCATGCGATGCGGGATATGTCGATTCCAGCTTTTGTGGTAGCCCGCGTTCAATTAATTGTCATTCATGAATGTTGAACGATGTTGAATTCATTTGGCCACTCGTGCTTTCAACATTACTCAACATCGTTCAACAATGTTGAATGATGTTGAATGCGATGTTGAAAGCGTTTGGCCAGGCCTTAAGACATCTTGTTAAGGTGGTCTTCCACCCCGAATTTGAGAAAAAATATAGAATTTATGAAATTCTCGACACCTACATCTTTTAATTCCCCAATTTATAAGCTTTCGTTTGATGTATTATTAACCCCCTAAATTTAATCGAAAGTGCAATATTTTAGCGATTTAGTGAGGGAATGTATGATTTTTCTCCTTGACAACGACCTTAGCAACGCATTGTTGCCTTGAAAAAATCAGGATTGGTTGCTTTCAAACAATATATTTGCATCTTATTAACTTACTTACCCTTTCCCCACTTAGTAGGTATATTTGTTGAACGATTATAAACTATTTACATGAAGTATAGGCCATGTGATTGCATGTAAAACAGCGTGTTTTCTGAGCAAGACAACGTTGATTCAATACAAGCGACTACCAGTCATTCAGAAATCATTCTTTATCGAAGTTATTCTCATTTTACGTCGATGGGGAATAAGAAATCACCTGGGTATGCGAAAAAGCGTAAATTTTCTGGCAACCAGTTTCAAACTACAGCTAAAAAGCAGAAAATTACTGATCAAGGTGAGACGAGTCAGACGACCGAAGCGAGTATTTCTGCTTCCGCTCGAAAGATTTCTTCAAGGATTTCGACAGCAGATACAGCAACGATAATGTATGAGTCAATTCCAACTGCGATCATCCCCCCCCCCGGGCAAACCCCCGGGAATTTGACTTTTCCGAAAAATTTTGGTCAAATTCCCCACTATGCGGACCGAAAACACAATAAAATGCCCCACCGTCTGGGACTGTCAAGGTTCTATTAAAAGATTTTGTTCAAAATATTTCATTCATAGACAACAAAAAAATCACTACCATGAAGTTTCAACGTCCTTCTTTGCATTCCAGGCTTTAAACAACGGCATTTTCAAATGTTCACGTGGAAAAGATCATGCAGACTGAAGAGATGGCTAGAACGAGGAGATTTTTTAACGTGCAACCGCTGACCAACTTATTTCAATAGTCAAATGCCCGACCGGGTGGGATTGCTTTGCGTCAAATTCCCGCCTATACGGAGCTCACCTTGGGTCAAAGAAACACTCTCCTTTATGTACGAGTCAAATCCAACTTGGATTTGACTCGTACATAAAGGAGAGTGTTTCTGGCGTTCGTTTAGTCGATCTGGAAATTTTAAAAGACATCTTTGAGCTTTTACCATGTTCAAATTGTCAGAAATTTAGCCTTTCGTTTCTTGAGGATAACAACAAGCGGATGGGATGTGCATCTTTGCTTTATTTGATGTGTACCTCGTGTAAATGGAAAAAGGAATTCTATACTTCCAAACTTAATAATAACTATTATGAAGTAAACAGAAGGATGGTTTATGCCATGAGATCTATTGGTTGTGGACGTGCTGGAGCCAAACGATTCTCTGGGCTAATGAACATGCCACCACCACCAAGACCCACTCCATATTCTTTGCACAACAAAGCTTTACTAAAAAGTGTTAAGACTGTGTGCGAGAAAACAATTAAAGATGCTGCCAAAGAAATCCATGAAATGAAGAAAAGGCCGTCAAATGAAGTTGTGGATTGTGCAATGTCGTGTGATGGAACTTGGCAAAGGAGAGGGTTTTTGTCGCTAAATGGTTGTGTCGCAACAGTTTCCATGGATACTGGGAAAGTTTTGGATGTGGAGCCACGCAGCAAAGTTTGTCACACATGTAAGAAACTTGACAAGAACCCACAAACATCTGAAACAGCGGCTTTAAAGGCAGATCATAAGCCAAAATGCAAGTCCAATTACCAGGGATCTTCACCAGCAATGGAACCAGAGGGTGCTTTAAGAATTTTTAATCGCTCAATGGAAACCAACAAGCTACGATATTCAGAGTTTTACGGTGATGGAGACGGCTGCAAGAGTTATGCTGTTGTGAAAGATGTGTATGAGCAAGATAATGTAACTGTTGTTAAAAAGGAATGTGTCGGACATGTGCAAAAGAGAGTCGGAACAGCACTGCGTAAGTTGAAAAAGGAAAACAAAGGTTTGGGAGGAAAAGGTCGTTTGACGGATGCCATGATAGACAAACTGCAGAATTACTATGGTATAGCTATTCGCAGTAATTCTAAAGACATAGTTGGTATGAAGAAAGCAATATATGCTGCCTTTTGTCATTGTGCTTCATCAGAAAAAGGGAATTACCATACCCATTGCCCAGAAGGAAATGATAGCTGGTGTGGATACATGAGGGATAAAGCCAATGGTAAGAGTGAGTATAAGCATGGTCCTGGGCTTCCTAATTCCATCATTGCCAAGATAAAGCCAATATTTGAGCGCCTAAGTGAGGACAGTCTGTTGGAACGATGCCTTGATGGGAAAACACAAAATCAAAATGAGTCGTTTAATGCCATGATTTGGGGTCATGTACCAAAGCAAGTATTTGTTGGTTCCGATGTCTTTTGTTTGGCTGTTTATGATGCTGTTGCTCACTTCAACACTGGTGCATCTGCTGCAATTGAAGTGCTGAAGGATATGGGTCTTTCACCTGGCAAGTTTTGCTTGGATGAATGCTTGAAATCTGATAAACTTCGAGTTGGGAAAGCAAACTATAAATCTCTTGACAAGAACAAGAAACAGCGGAAGATTCTTCGGGGGCAGCACAAGAAAAAGGGGGACAAAGATAAGGCTAAAGAGGGGAAAACATATGCATCTGGTGCATTTTGACTAAAATTAGTATCTACTGACTTCAGTGACTTGGTAATGTGTATTTGTATTTGTATATTTTAATTATACCTGAATATTTGCTGATTTGTATTCAATATATATTCTAGGCTATCTTTAACGCTCGTTTTCTCAAAATAGCATTTTCAGCCATCTGGAATGCTTTTAAAAAGGATAACTCAAAAACTATTTAACAGAATGACCTCAAATTTCCTATGCTGTTTGATAGATATGTTTTTGTGTTCCTGAACCTAAAATTTCATGTATCTCATGAACAGGTAATTAAATAACTGAATTTGAAGCACCCTGATGTGCGGTAAAAATGGATTTGTACTTTTTTTTTAATGAAAAAGGCAAATACTAGGAGGATTTTTAGGTTCATCCCCTAGATTTGCCTATACTGAATATAGAAATAATTTTTTTTTTTGTTTTTCTAGCCCCTCTTTTGGTCTATATCCTTTTTTAAATGGCGCCTAAAATCACGGTTGGGGGTCATTATCTTGTTTGCCATGGTAACATGTGGTTAAAAAAATATGTTGTTGTGCACACTTTACCAGGGCCTCTCTGGTGAAAGTACAAGTGATTGAGTTAAAGCTGTTTTAAACATAAATTAAACGGTCAAAAAATGTCAAAATCTTCAACGAACGCACCTGTTTTTGATTAGTTTGAGTTGGGCACCGGGAAAAAAGTCGTGTTCACACTAGTACCCGTGCCCGGGCACCTAGTCTGAACAGGGGGTTACGCAGGCCGTGATTAGTCAATTACTGTGTGGTTTTGACCTTATTTGGGCTGCCACGCCCACAGTTTTGGGTGTGACATCATCAAACCTGCATATTCGGGTAATATCAGGCTATGCAAACACGGTTGTGATGTCACGGCACATTTCTTAGCTTTATTTCATAAAAGAAATAGAAAATGGATGCCCTGTGTTTATATAACCTGATACAAACACTCGAATGAGTTTGGGAGAATTCGAAAGTACTCGCCTACGGCTCGGGTTCACATACTTTCGAATTCTTCCAACTCACTCTCGTGTTTGCACCAGGTAAATACTTAGGTTACTTCCACACGTATACGTTTTCGTAGCGTTTTCATATTGTTCTCCGTCCTCAAGGGAATAGAAAACAATGGTCTACTTACCTGAAACAATATGAAAACGCTACGAAAACGTATACGTGTGGACGTAGCCTTATTAACCGAGAGTGAGGTCTTTACGGTAAAATATTAAACCGAGGTCTTGTTGTATTGACCGAGCTATAGCGAGGTTAATACGCTCAAGACCGAGGTTTAATATTTTACCGTAAAGACCGAATGATCGAGGTTATTAAGTAGTTTATTATACAGCACTTTTTATTTCAAAATCAATCCTGTATTTCTTGGTCTTCGCTTTCTTTAACTTTCGTCAAAACACCGAACTAGCGTTGTTTTCTGCTGTTTCTTTCTCGTCTGGATACTAGAATTTACTTTTGTAATGTTCACGGTCGTTTATTTAATTTATTTTCGTCGTTTTTCGGCAATAAAAGTTTCTTATTAGGATTTTTTATTTGTTTCCAATCGTAGAGCATTAACAATTTTCATAATGCTCTCGGACATTACGGAGAAATCTCGCCACGTCAGCAACCAATCACAGCGCGTGATTTCACCGGAAGTAATCTGTGCCATATAATAATTTAATTATTTAATTATATTATTATTAATATTTTCAGTTCTGACCATCAATATTATCCCCCAATATAAATTATTGCGTTAGCTAATACCTTTAATAATCCCACCATATGATTTTCTTAGAGAAGAAATGTTTCCGTAAGCTCAACCTCGTTCCCAGGGCCTTTTTGAAATTGGGAGGGCGGGAAAAGGCCCCGGCGTCGGCTGGTAACGTGACACCCAGAAATACTACGTTTACACTAGAGCAAAAGTTTCCGGATTCGTAAATGTTTCCAGATTCACTTCGTACCGAGTATTCGGATTCGTTAGGCGTTTACACTACAACAGTATTCGCAGATTCGGTCCTTTACACTAAACTCGGAATTCCTTTAATTCAGTTAATATGTTGACCATGTTGGTTCCACCGCAACCTCGCATGACTACGAGCGGAAGAGCATCCGAATTCATCGGAATAACCGTTCACACCACGTATTGTCTCGGATTCAAAAGTATTCGGATACGAAGTTTCTACATTTTTTTCCGGATTCGAAAACTCCGGATAGGTCGATCAAACCGGAAAGTTTTTATTCCGGATTCATTCTTTTGTGTGTAAACGGCAAAACGAATCCGGTACTAAAATGTTCTGGATTCGTCACGAATCCGAGAACTTTTGCTCTAGTGTAAACGTGGTTTTAGAATGCAAAATCATTCTGAGTAATGCTCCCCGTGGGAGACGGCGTTCATTGCAATGGCGGTCCTATTGGTCCCGTTGAAGCTATTTGATCATAACTGACACAACGTTTAAAGTGAACATGACATGAAAATTCATCCCCGTTTTTTATTATTGTTTTTAAAAGGACATTTAAAATAATGAAAAATGGCTTTTACATGCCTTTCAGATCTTATCCACTGATCTCGAAATAAAACTGCATTAAGCATCTATTGTTTACAAAATGAAGGCGGAAGTCACACATTACTATTAAAGGGACCAAGTGATGGTCTTTCTAGCGTATTCTGGCACCGATATAAACATTTTGTTGAATGAGATGCTGAATCTTTGAAAGAAAATATAGTTCAATAGTCTTTTTTGGTACAGAAGACGTTTTAAGAAGACATAAAGACATTTTTCAGCATGTTTGGTCCCTTAGTAATTACTGATTTCTTTTGTTTAGCTGGCTTCATTTTAGGAACCAGTGGACAATAGGTTGCACTATCCAGTTTTATTTCGAGATCAGTGATCTTATCCCATTCTTGAATTATCGACTACAACATTTCAGCTATGACGTCATTAGTTGTGCATAGCATAAAACGGAAAATTAACCATATCTTCTCATGGTTTGACCAAACTGACTTACTGAACTTTGCTGACTTAAGGGTTGTTTACACGGCCAAAATTTAAAGTGCCTATGTCATCCTCAAGGACTTTACATATTTATACTAATTGGGACATTCTGAGAAGATTTGTAATATATATCCTCAGGCGAAAATTTCATCTTCATGGATTTTTTTGCCGTTAAATTTGACGGAAGTCACGTCAAAAGAGGAATCTGTAAAGTAGTTTTCATATAGACAAATTCCCCTTTCGACGTCACTTCCGTCAACTTTAACGGCAAAAAAATCCATGAAGATGAAATTTTCGCATGAGAAGATATATTAGAAATCTTCTCAGAATGTTCCAATTAGTATAAATATGAGGATGACATAGGCACTTTAAGCACGCTTAACGCCACCTTGGTACGTTTACACGGTCATTTAAGCCTATAGAATAATCCCTTACTAAAACACGTACACCATTATTCGGACATTGCGGACGAGGTATAGTTTGGAAGCTTCGTATTGGTAAGGTGCGTCAAAGAACAACGGAACGGAACTACGGAAGACATCGGTACAAGAGAAAGAGTAATAGCTAAAAGAAAGAAAGAAAGAAAGAAAGAAAGAAACAAAGAAAGAAAGAAAGAAAGAAAGAAAGAAAGAAAGAAAGAAAGAAAGAAAGAAAGGAAACAAAGAATAGCGAGATGGAAGCTTCTACAGCAGGCCAAAAAAAGGTATTTTATCGTATTAATAACACCGTATTAATATCAAATGTTTTTCAATTCCGTTGCGTTTACACGGTGAAGTTAAGCGCGATTAACTGATCGTGTTCAGTTTCGTTTAATCCACCTCCTTGAGGTGGTGCAAACTAATCGCGATTAATTTACGCCGATCTGTTTACACGGACATTTAAAGCCAGCTTAAAGTCAGATGTGGCTCAGATCCCGCTTAAATTTTGGCCGTGTAAACAGGCCTTTAATTCATTCTAGACCCTACCGTACTTCTGAGTAGTTTGAGCCAGTTTAGTTAAACTAATGAGAAGATAGAGTTGATTTTCCATTTTAGGCTATGCACAACTAATGACGTCATAGCTGAAATGTTGTAGTCGATAACTCAAGAATGGGATAAGATCTGAAAGGCATGTGAAAGCTATTTTTCATTATTTTAAATGTCCTTTCAAAAACAATAATAAAAAACGGGGGTGAATTTTCATGTCATGTGCACTTTAAGAAAAGCAATCAACCAATGAAGGTGCAGAGTCCACCAGCCGATGCCAAGGCCTTTTCCCGCCCTACCAACTTCAAAAAGGCCCTGGGAACGAGGTTGACGCATTGAACTCTAAGTAAACTGGAACGTTAACTCCATAAGTCAGGCCCTATGAATGGATGAAGCCAAAAATATTTAAATGTTAGTTTTTCTGAGTTTTGAGCTGAAATACTTAACGCTGAACGTTGGGCTGTATATGAAACTGAAGCTATTGAAAAATGCTATTTGGTATAGAAACGTAAAGATTTAGCTAAAAGGGAAATTATTAAAAAATATAAAAACAACTGCCATTTTGTTTGCCGAACGTTACAAAATGGCAGTTGTTTATATATTTTTTAATTATTTCCCTTTTAGCTAAAGTCTTGAAGTTTCTATACCAAATATAATTTTTCAATAGCTTCAGTTTCGTATATAGCCCAACGTTCAGCGTTAAGTATTTCAGCTCAAAACTCAGAAAAACTACAACAAGTTTCTTAGTGTTATTTCCCAGCGAAATATAGTCGAACATTTACTACATTTTAAAAAGTTTAAAATAACGAGGAAACTTATACTATACATCAAATTGAAGCCAATGCTATTTCTAAAAACATACGTATAAAACAATGTATTTCAATCCGTTGTTTTGGAGTAATTTGTTATCGTCCCAAACAAAATATATGGCAGGATGAAAATTAAGTAACTTGAAGCACGGGAGCTACCTGCAAAGGGACTGGCACTGGCTTCAAAATTTCCCACTGAGTTATCGTTCCAGTCTTCTTATAGTTCAATGGGTTGACGTAGCTTGGATATGAGAATGGCGTATAAATGTTCTTCGAGCTAATTTACTCAGAAAAATTTCCATTTGCAAACTCAGAAGTTTTCCAAATACCTCGAGCAACATTATACACTTGTTACCTCGCGTTGCAAGGAATCTCCTGTGCTGCATATAATTAATAATTAATAACATTCCTAATAAACTTATCTTCATTCATGATTATTCAGACGTTATTCAAAATTAGAGTATCCTTCAAAAGAATCGATGTATTTTGCAAGGACTTGGTAACAGAACTGAAGCTGAGCCTGAAATAAAACACAAAGATTGATGAGGGAGGGAGGGAGGGAGGAAGAAAGGAAGGAAGGAAGGAAGAGAGGGAGGGAGGAGGGAAGGAAAGGAAGGAAGGGAGAGAGGGAGGAAGGGAGAGAGGAAGGAAGGAAGGAAGGAAGGAAGGAAGGAAGGAAGGAAGGAAGGAAGGAAGGAAGGAAAGGAAGGAAGGAAGGAAGGAAGGAAGGAAGGAAGGAAAGAAGGAAGGAAGGAAGGAAGGAAGGGACAGAAGGAGGGAGGAAGGGAGAAACGGAGGAAGCAAGGAAGAAAGAAAGGAAGGAAGGAAGGAAGGAGGGAAGGAAGAAAGGAAGGAAGGAAGGACGGACGGAAGGAAGGAAGGAGGAAGGAAGGAAAGAGGAAGGAAAGAAAGAAGGAAGGAAATAACAAAGGAAGGAAGGAAGGGAGGGAGGAAGGGAGGGAGGGAGGAAGGACGGAGGGAAAGAAAGAAGGAAGGAAGGAAAGAAAGGAAGGAAGGAAGGAAGGAAAGGAAAGGAAGGGAGGGAGGAAGGAAGGAAGGAAGAAATGGAGGAAGCAAGGAAGAAAGAAAGAACGAAGGAAGGAAGGAAGGAAGGAAGGAAGGAAGGAAGGAAGGAAGGAAGGAAGGAAGGAAGGAAGGAAGGAAGCAAAAAACAAGGTGAAAAAAACACTACATAATAACTTACTGTATTTTCAACAAATTGTGGCCTCTTTTCCCGAATAAGTTTGATGCATTGAAACACGTCAACTCTGTGTTCAGCTTTCAGCCTTTCCAGACAAATACTCAAGGTAAGAAATGTTCCGGTTCTGCCTGCACCATTACTACAACAAAAAATAAAAACAAGTTTAGTTAAAGGTAAGGTAAAGTGAGGTGGAGTGAAATGAAGCGAAGTGCGGTGAGGTGAAGTGAAGTGGAGTGAAGTGAAGTGAAGTGAAGTGAAGTGGAGTGAAGTGAAGTGAAGTGAAGTGGAGTGAAGTGAAGTGGAGTGAAGTGAAGTGAAGTGAGGTGAAGTGAAGTGAAGTGAAGTAAAGTGAAGTGAAGTGAAGTGAAGTGAAGTAGAGTGGAGTGAAGTGAAGTGAAGTGAAGTAGAGTGAAGTGAAGTGAAGTGAAGTGAAGTGAAGTGAAGTGAAGTGAAGTGAAGTGAAGTGAAGTGAGGTAAAGTGAAGTGAAGTGAAGTGAAGTAGAGTGGAGTGGAGTGAAGTGAAGTGAAGTGAAGTGAAGTGAAGTGAAGTGAAGTGAAGTGAAGTGAAGTGAAGTGAAGTGAAGTGATGTAAAGTCAATCGCTACATACCCGCAATGGACTACCATAGGTCCTTGGCTGTTCTGTCTTTGAGCAGTCTGGATGGTTTGAATCATTTGAAGGATGTCGTCAGTTTTTGTCGGCACTCCTCCTTTATGCCACTGAGTGTATTGAAAATGACGAACACTGCTTGAACTTTTGAAATCCTAAATGACAAAACAGTAAACCAAATTTCAATCACGACATATATCCCCTCTAAATTTCCCTTCTTCAGTTTACAACGTACCGAAGTGCTAGAGATGGATAATTTTCGAAAGACAAACGCCTGATCGTCGACACAGTTATCAAGCCTGACGAACAAGTTGCCATACTGGATTGCTTTTGTCTTCTCAGTTGGAAAATATTCTGGGTAGATCTAGAGAAGAGAAACAGATGAGATTGGACGATTGAAGTGTTAAAAGTATTTCACTTCATTTAATTTCAATTCACTTCACTTCACTTCCCTTCCCTCCACACCACTCCACTCCACTTCACTCCACTTCACTCCACTTCACCTCACTTTACTTCACTTCACTTCACCTCACTTTACTTCACTCCACTTCACCTCACTTTACTTCACTTCACTTCACCTCACTTTACTTCACTCCACTTCACCTCACTTTACTTCACTTCACTTCACCTCACTCCACATCACTTCACTCCACTTCCCTTCCCTTCCCTCCACTTCCCTTCACTCCACTTCACTTCACTCCACTTCACTCCACTTCACTTAGCCTCACTCCACTTCCCTTCACTCCACTCCACTTCACTCCACTTCACTGTCCTACAATCATACCAAACTATCTTCTTTAAAATCATTCAACATAATAACAAGAGGAGACTTTTGTTCGTAGATCATTTCCCAGAAGTCTGCAAATGTGTTAGTTAGCGGACTTTCTGTGGCTATGTAGGCATTCTTCTGCTTATAACCCTTTGAGAAAAAAAACGAGAAAAAGAAAGCAAGAGTTACTAAAGCTTTCTTGGGTGTGTTTTGAGTCTAGAATAGTCTTTCTGACTAGTTAAGCTACAATAACTCAGATGGTGAGTGAAGGTTACATATGTGTGCAACCTGTAACCTTCTGATGACCAGTGAGACACTCTAACCATTGAGCTACAAGAACTCAGATGGTGAGTGAAGGTTACATATGTGTACAACCTGTAACCTTCTGATGACCAGTGAGACATTCTAACCATTGAGCTACAAGAACTCAGATGGTGAGTGAAGGTTACATATGTGTACAACCTGTAACCTTCTGATGACCAGTGAGACACTCTAACTATTGAGCTACTGAGGCTCAGATGGAGAGCTAAGGTTATAAATTCATAGTCATGTGTGCTTCCTAAGTGGTAGCGTTTGTATATGAGATGTAGTTAAAGTGATGTTAAAGTGCCAATGCAGCGAAATTTCAGCCCAGTTTTTTATGATTGCATTTGAAAGAACACTTAAAATGACAACGTAACATCTTTCGTAGAATTTCGTTTCCTTGCTTCATTCTTGAGATATTCAGGTTTGTTTGATATGCAAATGTCATACTTATGACATCACAATGCACAATGACTTTTTAGAAAAGTATGATTTTCTTTGAGAGTGCTTATCGAAAGTACTTAATAAAAATTTGCACTTGTATGTATGTAGCCATGACTGGTCACTAAACGTGTGTTGCTGGGTGTAAAATATTTGGACTATCCTTAAATTGATGCTATTTCAAAAAGTCATTATGCAGTGTGATGTCATAAGTATAACATTTGCATATCAAACAAACCTGAATATCTCAAGAATGAAGCAAGGAAACGAAATTCTACGAAAGATGTTACGTTGTCATTTTAAGTGTTCTTTCAAATGCAATCATAAAGAACTGGGGTGAAATTTCGCTGCATTGGCACTTTAAGAGCTTGGTGTAATGTAACAGACGTCTGGTAGACGTTCATCGAGCTCAAATACACAGGAAAAATACTTCTGAACCTCATAAACGTTTTCTATGAGTATTTCAACGTCTACCAAACGTCTGTTACTGACGCTAGACCATTGAACTATAAGAAGACTGGAACGATAACTCAGGGGGAGATTTTGAAGCCAGTGCCAGTCCCTTTGCAGGTATCGCCCGTGCTTCAAGCTACTTAATTTTCATCCTGCCATATATTTTGTTTGGGACGATAACAAATTACTCCAAAACAACGGATTGAAATACATTGTTTTATACGTATGTTTTTAGAAATAGCATTGGCTTCAATTTGATGTATAGTATAAGTTTCCTCGTTATTTTAAACTTTTTAAAATGTAGTAAATGTTCGACCATATTTCGCTGGGAAATAAGACTAAGAAACTTGTTGTAGTTTTTCTGAGTTTTGAGCTGAAATACTTAATGCTAAACGTTGGGCTATATATAAAACTGAAGCTATTGAAAAATGCTATTTGGTATAGAAACTTCAAGACTTTAGCTAAAAGGGAAATAATTAAAAAATAGAAAAACAACTGCCATCTTGTTTGCCGAACGTTACAAAATGGTAGTTGTTTTTATATTTTTTAATTATTTCCCGTTTAGCTAAAGTCTTGAAGTTTCTATACCAAATAGCATTTTTCAATAGCTTCAGTTTCATATATAGCCCAACGTTCAGCGTTAAGTATTTCAGCTCAAAACTCAGAAAACCTACAACAAGTTTCTTAGTGTTATTTCCCAGCGAAATATGGTCGAACATTTACTACATTTTAAAAAGTTTAAAATAACGAGGAAACTTATACTGTACATCAAATTGAAGCCAATGCTATTTCTAAAAACATACGTATAAAACAATGTATTTCAATCCGTTGTTTTGGAGTAATTTGTTATCGTCCCAAACAAAATACATGGCAGGATGAAAATTAAATAACTTGAAGCACGGGAGCTACTTGCAAAGGGACTGGCACTGGCTTCAAAATCCCCCTTCCCCCCCTGAGTTATCGTTCCAGTCTTCTTATAGTTCAATGGGCTAGACTGACATCTAGTGCGCGCCGCTCAGTACTAGCTAGGCCAGTGCAGGCGCAATGCATACTCACATCAACAAACGTCGCGTTGATGTAATCTGAACCTTCCTTTGTTAATTTGCGTGAGAGAGTCACTCTTGCGTAGTCGGCTAGAAAAAGTCGGGAAAAAAAAAAGAAGAAAAAAAGCGTTTAGTCGCTATATATAATTGGACCGCAAGCGCTGTCGAAAAATGACGGAAATAAATAGAGTTCAAAGTAAAAATATAAAAGTTCATATATTTGCATCACCTGGATAGATGTCTAATGTACGGTTCTTTGAGGTGTTGCGTTTTAATGTGGCTGTCTTACATTCTTCTTTGGTTAAGACTGGAGAGAGATTCTTGAGACGCTTTAAGAATATAATAGAATAATATTGCATAGGATAGTTAGCAGTTAGTTATACCATGAGCTCGAGTTGTATATGAGCTCATGAGACAACGAGGCGCTTCGCCGAGTTGGCTATTAGTTCATATACAACGAGAGCGAATGGTATAATTGTTTTATTATATAGCCAAGCACTGTACAAGAGACAAAATTACATACAGCGAAATGTTTGAAACAACAAACGTCCGGCATAGGCAACTAATACTTCCGCCATGCGTAATGATGCATTCACATAGAGTTTCTCGCTCAGCTGTTCGGTAAACAGCTTCGAAATGTTGTATAAATGTTGCTCGAGAGGCAAAAAATGTGTTAAGCAGATCAACAAAAAAGTTTAAAAGGTACCTTTATGAAGTCAAAAGGTGGGTCAGTTGTTATTAGCGTTGCTGTCGTGAAAAAGGTTTTGATTTCATGCAAATTAAAATGAAACTGAAACACCTTCGGCAGTGAAACTAAATTATCATTCATTTCGTTACTGAGTGCATGCTTTTTAATGAATAACATGCTTTTTACTACTCCAAATGCTTACCTAAATAAAAAAAGTCTCTTTACTGGTAATCTCCTACGAAATGTGTTTTGTAAGCTTGATTTTAACCGTGATTTTCTTTGGCAACAAATTAATATCATCAACCCGTCAATTTAGTCGGGTTTTTGAAGTAAAAAGACGTAATTTTTACTGTGAATTTTACCATTTAACATGCTAAATTGTGTATTTGTTAATGTATTTTTACACAATTTTGTTTTTTTATACATTGGTTTGAGGGTGTTGATGTTTTTCTGTATAAAAATCCGTCAATTTCAACTCTTTTCGGCAGTTTAAAAAAACATGCCGCCATCTTGTTTTTCCTCTACTAGCAGGATATGAGCTGATAGCCTGGTAGTAGGGAACCAATCAGATTACGCAAAAGCTCATATCCGATAGCACGCTATATAATAATATAGAATAGAGTGGTGTACAATAGGGTAGAGTAAAGTAGAGTAGAGTAGAGTGGAGTGGAGTGGAGTGGAGTGGAGTGGAGTGGAGTGGAGTGGAGTGGAGTGGAGTGGAGTGGAGTGGAGTAGATTAGAGTGGAGCGGGGCGGGGCGGGACGTAGCGGAGTGGAGTGGAGTGGATTAGAGTGGATTAGAGTGGAGTGGACTGGAGTGGACTGTACTGGACTGGAGTGGAGTGGAGTGGAGTGGAGTAGATTAGAGTGGAGTGGAGTAGAATAGAGTGGAGTGGAGCGGGGCGGGGCGGAGCGGAGCGGAGTGGATTAGAGTGGAGTGGAGTCACTGATCTCTATATAAACTGGATAGGCCATTCCCTATGGCCAGCAGTTAAACATTTCGTGGCAGTCGCCGCCATCTTACGTAGTGGAACATATGACGCATTGCGGCCTTAGAACTTGTTCCCAATCCCAAAGTTGACTGGCATAAGCAATCTTGACGTCAGCACGGTCAGATTATCCGGGGGAGGAAAATTAAGTACTCTGTGCCGGGGGAGTCGGAAAAGCCGTAAACCAAACAACAGATGCCAGTTCGTTTAGTTTTCACTGTTTAACAACAAATACAGTCAAAAGATGGCAAGTACACAACACGAGATATTATTAAGGCATTAAGATTACTATAAAAGGTACAATTTAAGACTTGTAATTGAATTCTTCGTAGATTTTATAGTCTGTTTTTCAGTTTATATTATCGTGAAGTTTCTTCGTTGTCGGCACTGAAGAAAAACAACGAAATTTAAAGGTTTTACAGCTCAGTAACAGAAACAAATGCAAGAAACTAGCGTCTTAAACCTTATTAAGTACTTCTTGTGTCCTTACAATTCGTTTAAATTTTCTTAAAATAACTCTTTTTGTCTGTTTCCAATCTACGAAAGCTATGAACTTCAGTGAGCGCCACCTTGGGTAGTGGTCACATCATCATACAACTGGCACGCTAAATCTGGCCTCATGCCCCATCCAGTTTTATTGAGATCAGTGAGTGGAGTGGAGTGGAGTGGAGTGGAGTGGAATGGAGTGGAGTAGAGTAGAGTAGAATATAGATAAAAACTCGAATTAGTGTTACCTGGAAAAGTTCTTCAAATCCTGTCTGTTTTGTCGCCGAGTTTCTTTTCAATAAATTCTCTACAGTACCTTCCAAATAACTTCCCTCAATTTCATTCACGCCACAAAGAATATATTCCAGAATAGCTTCGTGCACAAGAATGTACTGACCCTACAAAAACAATATAGAAAGACACCAATCTTTACTCTTTAATCTGAAGAAGAGCTCTACTTGAAACGTCATTATTTCGTTATTAAAACTATTCTCAGCAGTTTACCATCTTTTCACTTTGCTCTATCCAAAACACTGCCTACACAACACTCTAGTTTTTACTCTGATGAAGGACTCTGCTTGAAACGTCAGTATTTCGTTATTAAAACTATTCTCAGCAGTTTACCATCTTTTCACTTTGCTCTATCTAAAACACTGCCTACACAGCACTCTAGTTTTTACTCTGATGAAGGCCTCTGCTTGAAACGTCAGTATTTCGTTATTAAAACTATTCTCAGCAGTTTACCATCTTTTCAGTTTGCTCTATCTAAAACACTGCCTACACAGCACTCTAGTTTTTACTCTGATGAAGGCCTCTGCTTGAAACGTCAGTATTTCGTTATTAAAACTATTCTCAGCAGTTTACCATCTTTTCAGTTTGCTCTATCTAAAACACTGCCTACACAACACTCTAGTTTTTACTCTGATGAAGGCCTCTGCTTGAAACGTCAGTACTTCGTTATCAAAACTATTCTCAGCAGTTTACCATCTTTTCAGTTTGCTCTATCTAAAACACTGCCTACACAGCACTCTAGTTTTTACTCTGATGATAAAGGGCTCTGCTTGAAACGTCAGTATTTCGTTATCAAAACTAATCTCAGCAGTTTGCCATCTTTTCAGTTTGCTCTATCTAAAACACTGCCCACACAACACTCTAGTTTTTACTCCCACGAAGGGCTTTGTTTGAAACGTCAGTATTTCGTTATTAAAACTAATCTCAGCAGTTTACCATTATTCACTTTGCTCTATCTAAAACACTGCCTACACAACACTCTAGTTTTACTCTGATGAAGGGCTCTGTTTGAAACGTCAGTATTTCGTTATCAAAACTATTCTCAGCAGTTTACCATCTTGTCACTTTGCTCTATCTAAAACACTGCCTACACAACACTCTAGTTTTTACTCTGATGAAGGGGTCTGTTTGAAACGTCAGTATTTCGTTATTAAAACTAATCTCAGCAGTTTACCATCTTTTCACTTTGCTCTATCTAAAACACTGCCTACACAACACTCTAGTTTTACTCTGATGAAGGACTCTGCTTGAAACGTCAGTATTTCGTTATTAAAACTAATCTCAGCAGTTTACCATTTTTTTAATTTGCTCTATCTAAAACACTGGCTACACAACACTCTAGTTTTTACTCTGATGAAGGGGTCTGTTTGAAACGTCAGTATTTCGTTATTAAAACGAATCTCAGCAGTTACCATTGTCTGAATCATGTCCACTCGACTCTTTCTCATTTCACGCACTATTTCAAACACATCAACCGAGTTCTTTTGCTCAAGTGACAAGCATTCGATGACATTGTGAATACAGATAAATGTACCAGTACGACCAACTCCAGCACTAGGACAATAGAAATTATAATGCATGGTTAGAAAAAGGTCTGGGGAAGACAGAGAGACACAGACAGATAGACAGACAGACAGACAGACAGACAGACAGACAGACAGACAGACAGACAGACAGACAGACAGACAGACAGACAGACAGACAGACAGACGGACGGACGGACGGACGGACGGACGGACGGACGAACGAACGAACGAACGAACGAACGAACGAACGAACAAACAAACAAACAAACAAATACAGACCTGCAATGGACAATCATTGGTCCAGTCATTCGGTTGCTCATCAATCTGATACAATTCTGAAATGCCAACAGTTGAGTTGGATACTTAGGAACACCATGATCCGGCCAGGCTGTGAAGTGGAACTGAAAAACAAGCCTTTGGTTTTCACCCTAAATTATAAATAATAGTAAACAAAAATTTAATATACAATAAGTTAACGTTCATTATCATCACCACCACTACAACCACCACCACCTACAATCACCATGATCATCATTACCATCATCACCACTATCATCATCATCATCATCATCATCACCATCATCACTACCATCATCACCATCATCACTACCATCATCATCACCATCATCATCATCACCATCATCACCATCATCACTACCATCATCATCATCATCATTACCATCATCATCACCATCACCATCATCATCATCACCACCATCACCACCATCGCCATATCACCACCATCACAATCACCATCACCATCATCACCACCACCACAACAATCACCATCACCATCACTACCACCACCATCATCATTATCATCATCACCACCATCATCATCATCACCACCACCATCATCACCACCATCATCACCATCACCACCACCACCATCACCTTCACCTTCACCATCATTACTACCACCACCATCACAATGACCACCACCAGTAATATGACCACCACCATCACCACTACCAACACCATCATCACCACACCGCCACCATCACTACCACAACTACTACCATCACCACAACAACTAAAGCTTACTTTCACGAGAAGAAATGTGCGAATAACGTAATAAGAAAACAGTTGTCTATTTTGCATTGTGACGGTAATGGCACCATATTCCTGAGACTTATCAGGCCAATATTTCGAACATTTCACCTAAAAAACAAAATATCATAACTGCTTAACATTATACTCAGACAATACTTCAATAATGCTACACTACTCAGTGCGCCTATTTTTCAACATTTACCTTCTCTTTTTCCTTCAAATTTGTCAACATTACAATGACAGTGCTCTCTTGTTCCCAAACCATTTTCCAAAATGTACAAATTGTTTTTGGCGTAGGTCCTGGTTAGCAAAGAAGAAAAGATGCTTCAGAATTTGAAATTAACCTTCACTCACCATCTGAGTTCTTGTAGCTCAATGGTTAGAGTGTATCACTGGTCATCAGAAGGTTACAGGTTGTACACATATGTAACCTTCACTCACCATCTGAGTTCTTGTAGCTCAATAGTTAGAGTGTCTCACTAATCAGAAGGGTACAGGTTGTACACATATGTAACCTTCACTCACCATCTGAGTTCTTGTAGTTCAATGGTTAGAGTGTCTCACTGGTCATCAGAAGGTTACAGGTTGTACACATATGTAACCTTCACTTACCATCTGAGTTCTTGTAGCTCAATGGTTAGAGTGTCTCACTGGTCATCAGAAGGTTACAGGTTGTACACATATCACTGGTCATCAGAAGGTTACAGGTTGTACACATATGTAACCTTCACTCACCATCTGAGTTCTTGTAGTTCAATGGTTAGAGTGTCTCACTGGTCATCAGAAGGTTACAGGTTGTACACATATGTAACCTTCACTCACCATCTGAGTTCTTGTAGCTCAATGGTTAGAGTGTCTCACTGGTCATCAGAAGGTTACAGGTTGTACACATATGTAACCTTCACTCACCATCTGAGTCCCAGTAGCTTAACTAGTCAGATTAATTAATTCTGTAGCCATATACCTTGTGTTGCAATGTAAGACTTAGGTTCAACACCCTGTGAGAAAAAAGAATTACACACTGTTAACGCTCAGGGTAAAATGAATGTCATAAGTCGTTCAGAATTCGTTTAGCTCTTTCCTGTCCGAATCGGTCTTTAGTATTTTATTCTGGCTAAGGCCAGACGATTTTATTCACCTCTGGGGAAGCCCTCGGACAGGAATGAGTTAAGTCGAAAGTGGGAAGTCGTACAACAAACAATGATTACAATACCGCTATAAAACTGCCATTAATGTACGTTTGTCCGTCATCTTCGGATAAAGTCACCAAAGCATCGTCATCTAATAAACAAAAAAATATTACATCTTGTGCCGAAACTGTTTACAATATTACAATTACTTAGACCAACACAGACCTACTTAGACCAACTTAGAGCAACTTAGACCTACATAGACCTACTTAGACCTACTCAGACCAACTTAAACCAATTAGATCTACTTATACCAACTTAGACCAACTTAGACCAATTTAGACCAACTTAGACCTACTTAGACCTACTTAGACCTACTTAGACCAACTTAGACCATCTTAGACCTACTTAGACCAATTTAGACCAACTTAGACCAACTTAGACATACTTAGACCAACTTAGACTAACTTAAACCTACTTAGACCTACTTAGACCAACTTAGACCAACTTAGACCAACTTAGACCTACTTAGACAAACTTAGACATACTTAGACCAACTTAGACCAACTTAGATCTACTTAGACCAACTTAGATCTACTTAGACCAAGTTAGACAAACACAGACCAACTTATACTTACATATATGAGTACATTATATACTTACATGAAACAATGTTACGGTATCGATTGTGTGGCATGTTTTCTGCGCTTTTGGCAATAGTACAGGAATAACAGACCCCTTGAGGAAGCTCCTACAAAGCAACATATAAAATCAAATCTAATGTTTAATTGATAAGTTAAAAACACAACGATTTATTAAAGTGCATATAACCCCAAATTGTTTATCATCTAAATACGCTCTATCTTTGGCAATTTTTAGATTGGAGCAGCCTTTATTGCTTTAACATAAAAAAGGACTGGGGGCTAATCATCCTTACTTGCAGCCAGTGGCTGAATTGCGAAGGACGCAGATCAACGTGGCCGTGTCGAGGCATATCAAAGGCGCTCCAAGCAGCCGCCAATTGCAACGACACAGTTCAGACCACGGATTACAGCAGAGCTGTTAGGTGTTGATTTTAAGGAGGGAGGAAAACCGGAGAACCCGGCCAAAATCCCTCGAAGCACAGGAGAGATCAACTACAACTCTACTCACATGAGTCCAAGCCCGACAACGGGGTCATTCCCAAGCGGTCACCCATCCAAGTACTAACCCCGTCTAACCGGGCTTAACTTTTTGGTGGGAGGCAGCGCGCTAACAGCACAGGCCACCCGTGCTCCCCTATAGATTTTTGTTTTCAAAATGGTAATGAGATGACGCCAAAGTAGTCATCATTATCTATACAATATTTATCTGCAGGAGTGACATGACCCAATTCTTCCATTAATGGTGTGTTTGAACAACATGTTCCATACTATATGAGTTTCTCCACAAAAATTCTCAGGTAGTTTATCTTGCCAAAAAGAGAAAGAAAGCCAAATGCCTACATAGATGTCACCTCATTACCATACTAGATATGCGAATCGCCAAAAAAACATTGAAGAGAATAGCTCCAATCAAAAATATATTTCACTGAACAACTGTTTGCTCTATGTAGAACGTATTCAGATGATAAAGAATTTGGGTTTATATGCACTTTAAGGTGGCTCCATACAGTTTCTAGAAAAATGGAAAATACAAGATTGAGAGTCCAAAACACATGCATAAACAACTCGGAAAAAGAATAAAACTAAATGTTATGCATAGTTAAACATTTTGACAATCAAAAACTGTTACCAAATAAATAGCAACAGTTGTTGCTATGGCAACAATGACGTTTCAAAATGGCTGCCAATTACCTTTCAAACTAATTTAATTCGAAAAAAACTTTGGTGACCCCCAATTTTTTTTTTCATTGATACTTTTTTTGAAGTATGAGTAATCAATAGGCCGATTTAAAAAAAATTCTGTAGAAGGAATAATTTTTTACACGAAAAAATCATGTTTGTTATTTTTTTTAAAAATCAGCCTATTGATTACTCATACGTCAAGAAAAGTTTTAATGAAAAAAAAATTGGGGCTCACCAAAGTTTTTTTCGAATTAAATTCGTTTGAAGGGTAATTAGCAGCCATTTTGAAATGTCATTGTTGCCATAGCAACAATTGTTGCTATTTATTTGGTAACAGTTTTTGATTGTCAGACTGTTTATGCATAACATTTAGTTTTATTCTTTTCCCGAATTGTTCATGCACGTGTTTTGGACTCGCAAACTTGTATTTTCCATTTTTCTAGAAACTGTGTGGAGCCACCTTTAAAAAGCAATGCATGTACCTTAAACTGTTGTTCAAATCCAAAGTTTTTGTTCGTTTTCATGTCTCGTACATAGCTTTGAAACTCATCGACTGGCACCATGCGGAAAGGATCTCGAGTATCAGTCACTTAACAAAGAAACAAGTTTTAATTATTGGAAGGAAGATAACTAATCTCTGCTTAGCTGGAATTTAATCTACTACATGTATACGTACAACCATGGCTAGAAATCCAGGACACGCAGCGGCAGTGGCCTGTGGGCTCATATTTAGATGGAAATATTAATTTGAAAATTCTGATGGCTAAATATCGATCATTTCGGCTATAAACAGAAGTCTATAGCAATAAATTAAAGTAGAGTTATTCGCTAAAATGTCTTATTGACCCATTTCTTACCCAAATATCAAATTACAAAAGGTTTAATCGTCTAGACAGGTCTGTACACTCATACTCACAAAAATTGCCACATAAATTTTGGTTATTATTTCTGAATCCACAGTCACATTTAATAATAATAACAGCGGTTAAGACTCTGGCAACGTAGCAACAGCTCCATTAGCCTGGTACCCAGGCCCAATCAAAGAATATGGGCCAGGTAACCACTAAAGACTTCTGCTTTCCGATTGGTTGAAATTTCGCGCGTTTTTAGTGGCTATGAGTGAAATTGCAATCGTCATAAGTGGATTAAATTGGGCCAGGGTACCAGGCTACAGCTCCATAAGAAATGGCGGACAAGAACCCGAAGTTATCGAGGAATGCATTGCTTCTTCACGCCGATTTCAGTATTTATCTCGGCGTTTGATGGATTAAATTACAACGACTCGGCTGCAATAAATCGTACATTTTAAGGTCTTTGGGAACCTATTAAACAACGAAAAAGTGGAACGAACAACTTCGCAAAACAAAGTAACGTTCATCCCGAGCAAATTCAGACGTTCGCATCGTGGACAAACAACACAGAAGCAGCCAAAATTGGAGCTCCAAAATAAGTGATATAGCAGATTAATAGACTTTAAACAGCGAATAAGAGGTATGCTTGTGAGGGGCTCGGGAACCTATTTAGGACGCTCCAAACTTAATAGAAATTGTAGTGCTGAACGATTGTTCAATTTGGTGAAGTTTTGGACGTTCGCATGTCGGAATTTACAATAGTAAATAACCGAAAATGATTGTTCTTTATATTTCCTTAAGAAATCTATTGAAGGACGCCATATTGAATTAATTAAAAAGGGATTCAGTGCGCATGCTTTGCCGCCATGTTGTCCTCGATTTCTGGCCATGTCATCATATCACTTTAATTACATCTCAGGAAGCACATATGATTATGAATTTACAACCTTAGCTCACCATCTGAGTCTCAGTAGCTCAATGGTTAGAGTGTCTCACTGGTCATCAGAAGGTTACAGGTTGTACACATATGTAACCTTCACTCACCATCTGAGTTCTTGTAGCTCAATGGTTAGAGTGTCTCACTGGTCATCAGAAGGTTACAGGTTGTACACATATGTAACCTTCACTTACCATCTGAGTTCTTGTAGCTCAATGGTTAGAGTGTCTCACTGGTCATCAGAAGGTTACAGGTTGTACACATATGTAACCTTCACTCACCATCTGAGTTCTTGTAGTTCAATGATTAGAGTGTCTCACTGGTCATCAGAAGGTTACAGATTGTACACATATGTAATGGTTAATCGTTGATTAACATAGTCAGCAATTTCACAGCTATCGAGAGTATAAAAAACTAGAGTGTTGTGTAGGCAGTGTTTTAGATAGAGCAAAGCGAAAAGATGGTAAACTGCTGAGAATAGTTTTAATAACGAAATACTGACGTTTCAAGCAGAGTCCTTCATCAGAGTAAAAACTAGAGTGTTGTGTAGGATAGAGCAAAGGGAAAATATGATAACCTGCTGAGATTTTTTTAACGAAATACTGACGTTTTGAACGAAGTCCTTCATCAGAGGTGATGATGATTATGGTAATGATGGTGGTGATGATCGTAATGATGGTGATGATACAAATTATGATGGTGATGGTGGTAATGATGATGGTGCTAATGATGATGGTGGTGGTAACGATGATAATGGTGGTGGTGATGATGATGGTGATGATGATGGTGATGATGATGGTGATGATGATGGTGATGATGATGGTGATGATGATGGTGATGATGGTGGTGATGATGATGGTGATGATGATGGTGATGATGATGGTGATGATGGTGGTGATGATGGTGATGATGATGGTGATGATGATGGTGATAATGATGGTGATGGTGGTGATGGTGATGGTAATGATGGTGATCAGAGTAAAAAAAAAACAGTTCACCACCTTTTCACTTTGCTCTATTTGAAAACTCGTTTAAACACTGATTATCGTTAACAATTAATTTAATGATGTTTCTGCAATCGACCTCAAATCTTTTCCGTTTTTCTTCATACCTTTTGCGTTTCCATAAACGTTTTCTGGCTCCGGATTGTCTCCAGCAGCATCAGTCTCAGAATCAGTATCGCCATCTTCATGATCATTCACATTAGTGTCGCCGTCTTTAGAATGATCATTCACCTTAGTGCCGCTAACTTCAGCCAGTTCATTTATATTAGCATATTCAGTGTTTTCACAAAACGCTGCGTTTCTAGTCACATGGCTTTCTTTAAGGTCAAGCTCAACAAGAGGCTTAGCCGAGTTCTTTTTCGATAATCTTGCGTGCCTGGGAAGATGGTGAGATAAAATAGAACGGCTTTATTATATGAATAAAAACCCGAAATAGATGAGCTATTGGGAAGAGAAGCTAAGGCAGTCTAAAGACTGTTTTCCACTAGGCGATATTTTTCGAGCGAAGCCACCTTTTGCTTTTGTCTTGGCTAATTAGTTCCACCTGAGAGCTTAAAAGACAAAAGAAAATGTCGCTTCGCGCGACATTTTTCGCCAAGTGGAAATCCAGCTTAAGGCAGTCTAAGTCAGTCTAAGTCAGTCTAAGGCAGTCTAAGGCAGTCTGAGGCAGTCTAAGTTGGTCTAAGTTGGTCTAAGTTGGTCTAAGTCTGTCTAAGCCGGTCTAAGTCGGTCTAAGTCGGTCTAAGTCGGTCTAAGTCGGTCTAAGTCAGTCTAAGTCGGTCTAAGTCAGTCTAAGTCAGTCTAAGGCAGTCTAAGTCAGTCTAAGTCAGTCTGAGTCAGTCTAAGTCAGTCTGAGGCAGTCTGAGGCAGTCTAGTCAGCCTAAATCAGTCTAAGGCAGTATAAGTCGGTCTGAGGCAGTCTAAGGCAGTCTACGGCTGTCCAAGGCAGTTAAAGACAGTCCAAGTCAGTCTATAAGGCAGTCTGAGTCAGTCTAAGGCAGTCTAAGTCAGTCTGAGGCAGTCTAAGGCAGTCTAAGTCAGCCTGAGGCAGTATAAGTCAGTCTGAGGCAGTCTAAGGCAGTCTACGGCTGTCCAAGGCAGTTAAAGACAGTCCAAGTCAGTCTATAAGGCAGTCTAAGGCAGTCTAAGGCAGTCTAAGGCAGTCTAAGGCAGTCTAAGTCAGTCTGAGGCAGTCTAAGGCAGTCTAAGTCAGCCTAAGGCAGTATAAGTCAGTCTGAGGCAGTCTAAGGCAGTCTACGGCTGTCCAAGGCAGTTAAAGACAGTCCAAGTCAGTCTATAAGGCAGTCTAAGGCAGTCTAAGGCAGTCTAAGGCAGTCTGAGTCAGTCTGAGTCAGTCAGAGTCAGTCTGAGGCAGTCTGAGGCAGTCTGAGGCAGTCTGAGGCAGTCTGAGGCAGTCTGAGGCAGTCTGAGGCAGTCTGAGGCAGTCTGAGGCAGTCTGAGGCAGTCTGAGGCAGTCTAAGGCAAGCTCTAGGGCAAATTATTGCAAAGCCAAGGAGGACTAAGGCGAGCTAAGTACGCTTCTCTTCCCAATAGCTCATCTATTTCAGTTGCTCATATATCGAGAAAGGGCCTGGCTGCCATTGTAGTCATGGTGGGCATACATGTTTGTTATTTGTTATTACCTTCGCTTGATGTAGACGACAAGAAGGACCACGAGAATGACTAAGACAACTCCTCCAACTACAATTCCAATCCAACCTACTGACTCTAAATATATTAAATGCAAAGGGAATGGAATGTTACGAATAAATATAGCTATCAGTAAAGCACTGTATTAATATTGCAAAACACTTGACAGCATTGATATCAGTAAGATAACCACTGTTATTGGAATACACACTACCACTACCACCACAATCATCATCACCACCACTACCATTATGACCACCATCATCATCACCATCACCATCACTACCATTATGACCACCATCATCATCATCATCACTACCACTATGACCACTATCATCATCACCATCACTACCATTATGACCACCACCATCATCACCATCACCACTATCATCATCACCATCACTACCATTATGACCACCATCATCATCATCATCATCATCACCATCACTACCATTATGACCACCATCATCATCATCATCATCATCACCATCACCACCACTACCATTATGACCACCATCATCATTATCGTCACCATCACCACCACTATCATTATGACCACCATCATCATCATCACCATCACTACCATTATGACCACCACCATCATCATCATCACCATCACCATCAACTACTATTATGACCACCATCATCATCATCATCACCATCGCTACCATTATGACCACCATCATCATCACCATCGCTACCATTATGACCACCATCATCATCACCATCACCACCACTAGCATTATGACCACCATCGTCATCACCATCACCATGCACCACTAGCATTATGACCACCATCATCATCATCACTAGCATTATGACAACCATCATCATCATCATCACCATCACTACCATTATGACCACCATCATCATCATCATCATCATCATCATCACCATCACTACCATTATGACCACCATCAAAATCACCACTACAATTATGACCACCATCATCATCATCATCACTAGCATTATGACCACCATTATCATCACCATCGCTACCATTATGACCACCATCACCATCACCATCACTAGCATTATGACCACCATCGTCATCACCATCACCATGCACCACTAGTATTATGACCACCATCATCATCACCAACAGTAATTCACATGGTGTTTCCACAAGTTCTATATAGATTGACGTTAATGTGACACATATAAGTTATAACTAGTTCCTTACCTTGATAAAATCTTCCCGAAACCGAAAGAAACAACCCGTTTTCAATGACTCAGTCGTTCGTAGACGAGATGGATGATCAGTTGAACGCCAATCGCCATATTCACTAGATCACATTACCCTGTTACTTACTTCGTTGCTACATCGGCAAACATCGGTACACCTCGCTTATAATGGCTCTGTGATTCGCTCCGAACGTTTCACGCGCCGATGAATCTGATAGAAGCAACCTATTACGTCACAAAAGTGACAATACCCAGCGAGACGGTCAGCCAGATAGGTTTTTACGGGAGACGCAAAAATGCTGTGCTGCACCCCGGCACAATGTAACGTTACAGCATTGTTCAGGCAACAATGCTGTAACAACTTGTGAGATTTTTACGCGTCTACAGCTACGCCATTATAGCACCGACCAAATTCTTCATCTTACCATTTCCCGCCATTTTCTCAGTACTTGGAGGATTCATTTTTATGGCAGTTTGAATTGGCTCCGCCCAAGAACTTGAGTAGTATGTGTCCTAGAGGTAAAAATAATACGTGATATAGGTGGGGTTGTTATAATACGTTAATGATGGTGATGATGGTGGTGATGATGGTGGTGATGATGGTGGTGATGATGGTGGTGATGATGGTGGTGATGGTGATGATGGTGAAGATGGTGGTGAAGATGATGGTGATAATGATGATGGTGATGATGGTGGTGATGATGGTGGTGATGGTGATGGTGGTGAAGATGGTGGTGGTAATGATGGTAATGATGATGATGATGGTAATGATGATGGTGATGATGGTGATGGTGATGATGGTGGTGACGATGATGGTGATGATGATGGTAATGATGGTGGTGGTGATGATGGTAATGATGATGATGATGGTGATGATGATGGTAGTGATCGTGGTGGTGATGATGGTAATGATGATGATGGTGATGATGATGATGGTAATGATGGTGGTGGTGATGATGGTAATGATGGTGATGATGGTAATGATGGTAATGATGGTGATGATGGTAATGATGATGGTAATGATGATGGTGGTGATGATGGTGATGGTGATAGTGATGATAATGGTGGTAATGATGATGGTGATGGTGATGATGGTTACGATGATGATGATGATGATGGTGATGATGGTGATGATGGTGATGATGATGATGATAATGGTAATGATGGTGATGATGATAATGATGATATTGATGATGATAATGATGATAATGATGATGATGATGATACTGGTAATGATGATGATGATGATGGTAATGATGGTGATGATGATGATGATAATGGTAATGATGGTGATGATGATAATGATGATATTGATGATGATAATGATGATAATGATGGCGATGATGATAATGATGATATTGATGATGATAATGATGATAATGATGATGATGATGATACTGGTAATGATGATGATGATGATGGTAATGATGGTGATGATGATGATGATAATGGTAATGACGGTGATGATGATAATGATGATATTGATGATGATAATGATGATAATGATGATGATGATGGTAATGATGATGCTGAGTGAGATAAATGTGGGGGGTAAAGAAAGAGAAAATAAAGTTGAAGATGAAATAGAAGCAGAACATACATACCTCGTCTTTAAACGTTCTTTGGAATGCTGAATAAAATGAATTTTGCTCCAGCGGTCGGTTATAAAACGACGTCGTTAGCTCTTCGGCATCTCGTCGTCGTCTGCTCGGTAATCGTCGGTAGTTCTTGCCATCTCCGATAACAAAATCTTCATTTTGTTCAACTTGGCTAGCACTAAGCTCTGCTGTCACGTAAGGTTGGGACAGACCGACGGATTCATTGACCACTGAGATGCGAGCTTTGCCATAAGAATTCGGAAAATTTGATGGTGCATTTCTGTCTTTTAGTTTGACCACAATGATCTGAATATAACTGAAATAAAACGATGTGATAGAACTGTAAACACCCACGTATAAGAACGATTGGATTAAGATTGGATATATAATTCTCAAACTCATTAATAATTCATGAGCTAATTAGCCAATCAGTCATGTGCATGAGTTTTGAAATCCGGTAAAGTCGCCCTAACTGAATTTATAATTAAGAAATCAGATAATAAACGGCACAAATAAAGAACCGTTTATTACCACATTTCTTAATTATAAATTCAACGTGAAACCATCTAATCCAATATGCACCAATATCACCAAGTCCCTCTACTATAATTGACGATTGAGAAGCTATTTCATAAACTCGTGTATCGTGTTTTACCAGGGGTTTCAAACACTCGAGAACAACAAAAATCACTTGGCCTATTACCTCGTAATTTTCTCTCGTGTTTGTAAAACATTCGAAAACAAGAAAAATCACTTGGCCTGCAACCTCGTGATTTTCATTATTCTCTCATGTTTTACAAACACTCGAGATCGATGAAAATTACCCGGTTATAACGGCTTCGTGATTTTCATTGTCCTCTCGTGTTTGTAATCCCTGGTAAAGCACTCCCACACGAGAAGCCGTTAGTAGATAACCCACAGGCATAGTACCGTCGAGTCAGCATTTTTCAGGAGCTCTTACCCCTAGTTTTTAGTTACCAGGGCTGTCCATGTGAGTCCTGCGCGCGCACAGGGAGACCGGAAATACGTTTTTGAATAGAGAAACCGGTTTTTGACAAGTATGATTGTTGTCAGACAATGGATTACATGAATAAAGAAGTTATTGTAAAAGATGTTTAATGAAACAAACGTGCAATGCTTACGGTCACTGTTTATTTAGTAAGTGTGTTGTGAACTGGTTGAAGAAACGTTGTAAAGGGAATAATGGCACATCTGTTTGAACGAATGTATGTCGACGAAGTTGATTTTGAAGACATTCTAACTGTTGAGCAGATTATTGATCTCGTTTCTTCCGAGTTTGTCCATCGGCATATTGAACAGCTAGAGAAGCTAGCGTCATGTTGCAAGGAGACCGAAGAGGTGGATGGTAATCAATGGACGACCATGAGAGAGCCTTGTGAAATTCTCATGAAGAGTATCGTTGGATGGCCTACACAGACCAAGCTATTTCAATGATTGACCGTGAAGATATTTGGAGGGCAATCGTGGAGGCCTGCAGGATTTTATCGTTTCCTAGTCCGTCCACTTTATGCCGACAATATTTTGACAGCTTATTTAATTGAGCTGGTTTATTTGGTCTAAGATGTACGCTGAGACCGAAAGAACAATGAACATTACTGGACTATATAACGTGTGCTTGTAAACTTAAGTACCATTCAACTGTCTAATTAAATTGTGTGAATAAAAATGTTTTTTAAAAACCTAATGCATTGATCTACTTTCTTCATACTATACATTGTTGCTTGTGGCGACATTGGTGTACGGTTGAGAGAAAATTTCCAAATGTGGGCTTGTTATAGCAGATCACAAAATGACAGAGCCAAGAGAAATAAAAACCATAACAGACAGAAAATGTTTAGAATCGGTGTTAGCTTTGGTTGTAACGATTTAAATTTAGAGCGTCGTCTGCAAATGGGATATAGTAGAATGGTTATCCAAATTGACACTGAAGAATCCGTAATATTGTTTCATTCCAAATATGGCGCAACAAATTAATAAAAGAACCAGTCTGGCTATACACTGTGAACGACGTTTGAAAATGCGCCATTCAGACAAAAGTGAAGGTATTCAAACTGTCTTTATAAATAGAACTCGAAGCAAAGATCATTGAAGCGTTTATGAATAAGTTACAAGGGAAAATTAATTACCTGTCAAATGACTTTTGTTTCCTCTACAATTTCATTTGTTTTACTTTTATGTATTTATATTGAACACTGTATGATGTGCGAACGTGTTAATTAGGCACAATTTATGTTCGCATTTGCTCCTTGAACTCGTACTTAAGTTATCATTGTCTTTCTAGGGGGTCCCGAAAACTCGATGTTTCCTAAGGCGCCAGTCAACGTATGCTGTAAGGGATAACTTAATGACAAAGATCGTACTAATAATTAAACTGTTTAATTAAAAGTTAAATGATTAAATAACACAACTTGTGTTTTAAAATGGATTTATTTTGTAGATTGACTTATGAACGCACAAACAATTATTATTCTGTCCCGGTGTTCATGTTACCCATAACGGTTTTGTATCCCAATATTCGTTGTAGAAGGAATTTTCTTTGATTTATAGCCGCATTTATACTTTTATCTTCATCGTAGCCTTCTTCATCCATTAAACGTTTCATTGTTTTCATAATTTTCTTGTGGATACTGTCACGTTGAAGCTCCTTTACTAATCGAATGTACTTTTTGTATGTTTTTTGCCATTTCTCTGGTATATTCTGGAACCAACGTAGCGTAGGCATGTTTCATAGCATCGTCAACAGTAATGTTATAGATAGACAAACCTTATGTCCCTTAAGTCCCCAGGAACCGACAATGAGAATGTAAATGAGCACAATGCGCACTCAATGAGCAACATGCGAATGTGAATGAGCACAATGCGAATGTAAATGAGCACAATGCGCACGTAATGAGCAAAATACGCGAGTGTTATGAGCAAAATGCGAATGTGAATGAGCACAATGCGAATGTAAATGAGCACAATGTGCACATGATGGGCATAATGCGAATGTGAATGAGCACAATGTGACTGTAAATGTCTGTGATGCGCACTCAATGAGGATAATGCGAATGTGAATGAGCACAATGCGCAAGCATGATGAGCACAACGCGCACGTAATGAGCAAAGTACGCGAGTGTTATGAGCAAAATGCGAATGTGAATGAGCACAATGCGAATGTAAATGAGCACAATGTGCACGTGATGGGCATAATGCGAATGTGAATGAGCACAATGCGACTGTAAATGTCTGTGATGCGCACTCAATGAGGATAATGCGAATGTGAATGAGCACAATGCGCAAGCATGATGAGTACAATGCGCACGTAATGAGCAAAGTACGCGAGTGTTATGAGCAAAATGCGAATGAGCACAATGCGAATGTAAATGAGCACAATGCGCGCGTGATGAGCAAAGTACGCGAGTGTTATGAGCAAAATGCGAATGAGCACAATGCGAATGTAAATGAGCACAATGCGAATGTAAATGAGCACAATGCGAATGTAAATGAGCACAATGCGCGCGTGATGAGCAAAGTACGCGAGTGTTATGAGCAAAATGCGAATGTGAATGAGCACAATGCGAATGTAAATGAGCACAATGTGCACGTGATGGGCATAATGCGCACCCAATGAGCATAATGCGCACTCAATGAGCACAATGCGCACGTAATGAGCAAAATACGCGAGTGTTATGAGCAAAATGCGAATGTGAATGAGCACAATGCGAATGTAAATGAGCACAATGCGAATGTAAATTAGCACAATACGCGCGTGATGAGCAAAGTATGCGAGTGTTATGAGCAAAATGCGAATGTGAATGAGCACAATGCGAATGTAAATGAGCACAATGTGCACGTGATGAGCATAATGCGAATGTGAATGAGCACAATGCGACTGTAAATGTCTGTGATGCGCACGTAATGAGCAAAATGCGAATGTCAATGAGCATAATGCGAATATGAATGAGCAAAATGCGCACGCAATGAGCATAATGCGAATGTCAATGAGCATAATGCGAATATGAATGAGCAAAATGCGCAAGCGTGATGAGCAAAATGAGAACATAATGAGCAAAATTCGCATATGGATTTTGTTCAGAGATCTATATAATATTGCCTGTTATAAACAAATTACGAGAGTGTGCATGTCCAATCAAACAATGCATCACGATTCACGGCAACGTTTTTGTACCACATGTTAACTAAGCAATAGATCGTAATATATAGTCATTTCTCTCTGCTAGTTTTTTTCATTTCGCCTCAATTTTTGCTGGTGGTAGTACGGGTAATTGTTATCAGTGCAACCAGTGTATGAAGCGTTTTTCGTCTGCGTATAACGTAAGACGACATCAAGCCATCTGTTTTGATTATCCGCTTCTGGTGGAACAGGGTGACATTTCAGATATTCCAGAGGGAGGATACGATACAGATAAGCATAACGATGTAGTGATGGAGAATGAAAGTACGGATGCATACAGCGATGAAGAAAATAGCAATGAGTCGGAGGAAGATGGAGAAGACGACTCTTGTACTAATGAAAGTACAGATGCATACAGCGATGAAGAAAATAGCAATGAGTCTGAGGAAGATGGAGAAGACGACTCCTCTACAGACGAAAAAACAGCATATTGTCGGCGGAAGAAGAAAACAGCATATCGCCGACGGAAGACAACTTGTCCATCGATGAGGAAAGTACTAGCGAACATTCTGAAGAGTCCGAATGCGAGGAAGATGAAGAAAACGACACACTCTGGGAATATATATTAAATGAAGTTTTTGAAAAGGTGGATCCTAAACGAAATGCTTTGGTCGAAAAAACAATGCAAGAAAACAACATTACTGTTGACGAAGCTATGAAACATGCCCACGCTACGTTGGTTCCAGAATATACCAGAGAAATGGCAAAAACATACAAAAAGTACATTCGATTAGTAAAGGAGCTTCAACGTGACAGTATCCACAAGAAAATTATGAAAACAATGAAACGTTTAATGGATGAAGAAGGCTACGATGAAGATGAAAGTATAAATGCGGCTATAAATCAAAGAAAATTCCTTCTACAACGAATGTTGGGATACAAAACCGTTATGGGTAACATGAACACCGGGAAAGAATAATAATTGTTTGTGCGTTCATAAGTCAATCTACAAAATAAATCCATTTTAAAACACAAGTTGTGTTATTTAATCATTTAACTTTTACTTAAAGTTTAATTATTAGTACGATCTTTGTCATTAAGTTATCCCTTACAGCATACGTTGACTGGCGCCTTAGGAAACATCGAGTTTTCGGGACCCCCTAGAAAGACAATGATAACTTAAATACGAGTTCAAGGAGCAAATGCGAACATAAATTGTGCCTAATTAACACGTTCGCGCATCATACAGTGTCCAATATAAATACATAAAAGTAAAACAAATGAAATTGTAGGGGAAACAAAAGTCATTTGACAGGTAATTAATTTCCCCTTGTAACTTATTCATAAACGCTTCAATGATCTTTGCTTCGAGTTCTATTTACAAAGACAGTTTGAATACCTTCACTTTTGTCTGAATGGCGCATTTTCAAACGTCGTTCACAGTGTATAGCCAGACTGGTTCTTTTATTAATTTGTTGCGCCATATTTGGAATGAAACAATATTACGGATTCTCCAGTGTCAATTTGGATAACCATTCTATTATATCCCATTTGCAGATGACCCTCTAAATTTAAATCGTTACGGCCAAAGCTAACACCGATTCTAAACATTTTCTGTCTGTTATGGTTTTTATTTCTCTTGGCTCTGTCATTTTGTGATCTGCTATAACAAGCCCACATTTGGAAATTTTCTCTAAACGGTACACCAATGTCACCACAAGCAACAATGTATAGTATGAAGAAAGTAGACCAATGCATTAGGTTTTTAAAAACATTTTTATTCACACAATTTTAATTACACAGTTGTATGGTACATAAGTTTACAAGCACACGTTATATAGTCCAGTAAGTTATTAATGTTCATTGTTCTTTCGGTCTCAGCGTACATCTTAGACCAAATAAACCAGCTCAGATTAAATAAACTGTCAAAATATTGTCTGTATAAAGTGGAAGGACTAGGAAACGATAAAATCCTGCAGGCCTCCACGATTGCCCTCCAAATATCTTCACGGTCAATCATTGAAATAGCTTGGTCTGTGTAGGCCATCCAACGATACTCTTCATGAGAAATTTCACAAGGCTCTCTCATGGTAGTCCATTGATTACCATCCACCTCTTCGGTCTCCTTGCAACATGACACTAGCTCCTCCAACTCTTCAATATGCCGATGGACAAACTCGGAAGAAACGAGATCAATAATCTGCTCAACGGTTAGAATGTCTTCAAAATCAACTTCACCGACATACATTTGTTCAAACAGATGTGCCATTATTCCCTTTACAACGTTTCTTCAACCAGTTCACAAACACACTTACTAAATAAACAGTGACCGTAAGCATTGCACGTTTGTTTCATTAAACATCTTTTACAATAACTTCTTTATTCATTTAAACCATTGTCTGACAACAATGATACTTGTCAAAACAGGTTTCTCTATTCAAAAACGTATTTCCGGTCCACCTGTGCGCGCGCATGGTTCACATGGACAGCCCTGGTAACTAAAATCTAGGGGTAAGAGCTCCTGAAAAATGCTGACTCGACGGTACTATGCCTGTGGGTTATCTACTGCCGTTTATTATCTGATTTGAAAACACCGAGAAGTGTGTGTGGTATAGCTTCTCAAACAAATCAGTATTTAAAGAGAAATTTGGGGTAAAAGTTGTCTTAATTTATGGACGTTTATTACCACATTTCACAACAACGTCTCTGTAACTGATTGCCATTATGTTTTCCTCATGAATTATTAATGAGTTTGAGAAGAGTACATAAAAGCATGCAAGAGAGTGGATTAAGAACCTACAGGCTGAAATTTTGAAATTAGACCCTCATTATTTAAGAACGCATTCAACCTGACAATTTAAAATAGGTCCTTATTTGTAAAGACTGATTATAACATAGATGTAATATAACGGCGTTTCTGATTGGCTACCGTGTGTGCTCCATAACTCGATGGAACACGGTAATTTCAAACGTAATGAGAAACTCGTTTTTAATCAGCGAAATAAATATTGTTTTCCATTGTTTTGTGTCTGATTCTCTGTTATAAAAGAAATGGTTCATGGTTTGGCGTGCTCCATTGAATTATGGATGCACTTGGGAAGTTGGGAGAGCACTCAAAAATCTAGAGTTGTTCTCGGCTACGCCTCGACCAACTCTTGCGTATTTTTCGTGCTCTCCGAACTTCCTGAGTGCATCCATAACTCAATGGATGCGTTATTTTCTGCTGTTTCTTTCTCGTCTGGATACTAGAATTTAATTTTATAATGTTCATCGTCATTTATTTAATTTATTTTCGTCGTTTTTCGGTAATAAAAGTTTCTTATTAGGATTTTTTGTTTGTTTCCAATCGTAGAGCATTAACAATTTTCATTTTGCCCGCGGACATTACGGAGAAATCTCGCCACGTCAGCAACCAATCACAGCGTGTGATTTTACCGGAAGTAATTCGTGCCATATAATAAGTTAATTTAAAAAGCAGGCATTATATGAGTAAAATGTAAGGTTACAGTTCATGTTCGTGGGCCTGTTTTGGGTCAAAAAATATTTCAGCGCTAAGCATTGTAGGACAAGTAGAGCTTTCAACATCGTAAACAAACTGCGGAAAATGTATTATATTTCCCTAGATTTTGTAGTTTCTGTGACACGACTGAAATAATAGCAAACAGTTTAAACCCCTGAATAAAATAAGAACCTAAACAGCCTGATTTCCCACTAAACACCCGATATATAAGAACCTATTCAGACTGACTTGTAAAAATGCAGGGTGTTTACTGTAACTGTAAACTAAATTAAGCTAGAGTATGAACTAAATAAAACGAAACGCCTTAATTAAAGTGCTTATGAAACGAAAATTAAGTTTGTCTTATTTGAAAGTACTTTTGAAATGACAAAGTATCATTTTTTGCTGTTTTTTGTTTCCTTGCTTCGTTGTTGAGATATTTCAGTCGTTTTGATATGTGAAACTAACCAGTGACATCACAACGTGCATAAGGACTTACTGGGAAAGGTTATATATCTTTACTATTATTAAACGGAATCAGTTGAAAATGTATATTTTTGTTGTTGTAAGGGGAAAACAAACACACACATAATTGCTTCAAACTGATTTCGTTTAATAATAGCAAAGATATATAACCTTTCCCAGTAGTTTCGAATATCAAAGAAACTGAAATATCTCAGCAACGAAGCAAGGAAACAAAAAACTGCAAAATATGTTACTTTGTCATTTCAAAACTACTTTCAAATAAGACAAACTTAATTTTCGTTTCATAGGCACTTTAAGCAAAGCATGTCATGATAAATGCTGTTTTTTTCACTCTGTTTTTTTCACTCTATGCTCGTCACTTGCCACAAATTAGAAACTCTGGCTTACTTAAAATCTTTCCGTGGTCGTTGGAGGCGAACTCCGTAAGAACTGGAGGTGATATTGATATTCTTAGCAACCTCAACAGGACCTGTAAAGAAACACCATAAAACTTAAAAAACACAGAATAATGACCATCCTCACCACCACCATCACCAATATAAACTATCACCATCACCACTATAACCATCGCGATCATCATCACCATCATCATCATCATCACCATCATCATCATCATGATCACCGTCATCATCACCACCATCACTATCACCATCATCACCACTACCATTATCATCACCATCATAATCACCATCATCATCACCATCACCACCAACACTACCACCATCATCACTATCACCATCATCATCATGATCACCACCATCATCATGATCACCACCACCATCACCACCACCATCACCACCACCATCACCACCACCATCACCACCACCATCATCATCACTATCATCACCACCATCACTATCATCACCACCACCATCACCACCATCACCACCATCACCACCATCATCACCACCATCACCATCACCACCACCATCATCATCACCACCATCACCATCATCATCATCATCATGATCACCGTCATCATCACCACCATCACTATCACCATCATCACCACTACCATTATCATCATCATCATAATCACCATCACCACCAACACCAACACTACCACCATCATCACTATCACCATCATCACCATCATCATCATGATCCCCACCATCATCACCACCACCATCATCACCATCACCACCATCACCACCATTATCACCATCACCACCACCACCATCACCACCATCACCACCATCATCATCACCATCACCACCACCATCATCACCACTACTACCATCATCACCATCATCACCACCATCATCATCACAATCATCACCACCATCACCACCACCATCACCACCACCATCACCACCACCATCACCACCACCATCACCACCACCATCACCATCACCATCACCACCACCATCACCATCACCACCACCATCATCACTATCATCACCACCATCACTATCATCACCACCACCATCACCACCATCACCACCATCACCACCATCACCACCATCACCACCATCACCACCATCATCACCACCATCACCATCACCACCACGCACCATCATCATCACCACCATCATCATCATCATCACCACCATCACCATCACCATCACCACCACCATTATCATCACCACCACCATCATCACCATCATCACCACCACCACCACCATCATCACCATCATCACCACCACCACCACCATCATCACCATCATCATCACCACCACCATCACCATGATCACCATCACGATCACCACCATCATAACCACCACCACCACCATTATCATCACCACCACCATTATCACCACCACCACCACCACCATCATCACCACAAAAAAACTGTTTTTGTGCAACTAAGCAGCAACGACTCAGTGATTGTATACTCTAGGTAGGAAACGCAATTATTTAGTAGCGATCATTCCTGTAAAGCCGAGAATTCTTACCTGAAATCGTAGTTATATTAATTTCTTTTGTGTAAGGTCCAGGTCCTACTTTTGTGTAAGCTCGTATCCGAAAGAAATATATCGTTGCTGCTTCAAGACTTTTGATGGCGATAGATGTTGCATTCGTGTTGACAATACTACCATTATTGCAATCAGCAGTTAACGTAGCTTTAGAATAACACACGGAATAGTTTGTAATCTTTCCATTTTGTTTTTCAATATCTGGAGGAGACCACGTGACATTTAGAGTTATCGAACCAATGTCTTTAACTTGTTTAACCTGGGCATTGATTGGAGATCCACTCGGAGCTAAAATAACAATGATCAATAGTTAATTCTTTAATTACAAACTTTTCTAACTAACAAATAGACAGACAGAAACAGACAGTAAAATAATAAAAAAAGGAGGGAAGAATTTTTTATTTTTTTTTCCAAAAAAATATATAAAATATATTTATGTTGCCTAAAGTTTTATTCGAGATATATGGAGATTCATACCTTCAGCCTAAATTATGTTACATGTTAGTGTTTGTTGGTTTGTTTGCTTGCTTAAAAATAGGTTCGCAATGCGTACACGTGACTACCGCTGTTAAGCACAGAAAGAGATATAGACTTAAGAAGCAATGCATGAAAATGCGCGAAAAGCAAACAGACACACAAAGAAATTGATAGTTATTTTAAATAATTTTATACATGTATTGCTAATTTGAACATGGCACATACTATACAAACATTTGACTGGCTGCTTCCAAAACATACATAGGCATAACAGCCCAATTCTGTTTGGAGGGGGGGAGGGCAACGATTTTTGCCCGGAAAATTTAGGGTTAAATATTGATTTTTAAGTCGTATTTTTTCACTCTTAGATTAACGTATCCATTTTTCTTGAACATTTCACAGCAACAAACATCAAAATTGCCCGAAATTCCCAGCATAAAGTGCCCGAATTAATAAAACATCTGGGGCTTGTTGTAAGAAGCCTGTATAGCCACTTTTTTTTTTATTCAGTGGATAAAATTTAAATTAGGTTGTTCAAAGCAGGATTAGTGCTGTTCTTTAGCTAGGACTTATCAACTAGATAAGCTATCCGGGCTTCATACAACTGGCCCCAGAACATCAACAATATTGTGTTACAAAGCAACATTTTACCTGTCATGAATATGCTGTGGCATTCAAGTGTAATGCACATCACTGATATTTTGTGATTCTGCTAGTATTTTAAATAAGACAGTACAACGTAGTTTCAACAGATATATTTCTTCATTTCAATGTTTTCAACATATTCAAGGATTTAAGTTTCCCGACAGTTCACAATAGCTTTTCAAAATGTACAATTGAGTGACACTTAGACACCAGATCATAGACAGGGCCGTCCTCAAAAAATTCTGCAGGGGGGGGGGGGGTTTACGCTCAATTTCGCTCAATATTTTAGTACTTCACCAGAAATGCGATTTCCATCCACATCTTTGAACTTTATGTCCACACACATGTTTCCTTGTACATCTCATGCATTGCTATTCATCACCATTTCTATTTTACGCTATCCTGGTAAACTCCACTGGTATTTTTCACCTTCCTGGCATCTCATTCAGCATTATCGCATCAACATCACTCATCATCCTGGTAAGTTCCAGCAGCAGCTTTAACTGTCAAAACTCACAAGTGTCAGTGGAACTTACCAAGGTGGTGTAGGATGGCATAATTCTTATTGAAAAAAAAGGACACGTTTTCACAAGAGTCAGACTTCTGGTGTATCTACTATTCTATGGTCAGACCACTGGAACAGCTCTGGTGTGCACAAACTTTGGTTTCTTAATTTCATTATACAAGATATTGAACAACACCTAAAACAGTAAACAAAGCACCAAGTCAAAGTTTGGCAATGTCTATGTAACAGCCAACATATTTTGTCCGCATAAATTTCTTAAATACATATATAGTGTAAATACAGAGCACTGTGATATAGACCACTTTCATAATGGCCGCCGCTTTAAATATTCTTTTATGTGCAACTAAATTAGCCTTTCTAGCCTCGTTAGGGAGCACACAAACGAGGCCAGAAAGGCTTATTGAGATCCACACAAAACAATATTTAAATTGGTCGTCATTATGAAAGAGGTCTATATACTGTACTTCTCAACCTCATTAACCAAACACATATTAATAAAATCACAAGAGAGACAAAGGTTTGATATGTGATCAAACACTTGGATATAAAATTAAGCCAACTTTTACCTCAAACTTATCTTAAAATACTGATTCATTTCCTAATTTGTTTGATCTTGAAACACTCGAAAGTTGTGTTTCGATCATGATCTAATATCAAAACACCTAGCTCAAAGTTGGTTAAAACTAGCTAACTTCTCACTCCTAGTGTATGACATATTACACACCGTATTCATAAAACATCTTTTCAATAAAAAACACAAGAACAAGGTTTGAAAGGCTAATTTAAATACACATAAAAGAATATAAATTGCAGTCATCTTTATGAATACGATGTACTGTAGAATTTCTACTAAACATGAGACATGAGTCACTGACCAGTGAGCACAACACACAATTCAACTAAAATTAAACTTAAACTCATAAAGCGATTTTATCATTATAAAACACTTCTATCCAAGACATTAGTGTATACTGACAGTTTATTCGATAAAAGAAGAAGAGCTTTGAAACAGGACACAGTTGAAGGCCCAACTTTATAAGCGAACTTTATAAGCTGAATATTCTTAGTACTGCTAAGTACGAGGTTGGCTTTGAGACAATTTGTTTCCGATCAAGTATACTTAAAGATTTATGTATATATATATAAGATAAACAACGTCACAGTTTTGAAACTACTTCTTACCTTGTATAAACTGGTCAATGACAGAAACTGTTCCAAGAAGAAAAGATTTGCAAAGTATAAATAACAAGACGCCTGCTCAGGCGTTCACTCGGGCTACTGATTTCTGAAAGCTTCGCGTAGCCTGTGCGTACTCTAGCAAGACTACATGACAATGACAATGCATAATTGCATAGATTTTCACAAATAGAATCTATGGTCTTATATGAACTGCTGCGGTGCAGGAAGCGCCGAAGGTTTGCTAATAGTATAAATGTAAACAAGGCCGTTTTTCTGAAAATTAAACAACGGATCTAATATATTTAGTAGACAAAACTCGGCAAATTCAAGCGATCATTTTGATATAGAATTTATTTAAATTCGGACAAATAGAAAATGTTTAAAGTACTGTTTAATAAACGAGCAGGAGTGTTTTATCAGATATAAAGACACGGGGCGAAGCCGAGTGTTTTTATATCTGATAAAACACGAACTGCGACTTTATTGAACGGCTTCAAAAACGAACCACTTGGTAAGTTCATTGGCGTAGTAAGTTTGAAAAATAATCTTGTCTAAGCCGAGAAAATCAAAGCTAAAGTTTATGTAAATCAGGAGGTATCTTTATCACATATAAAGACACTGATTAAACTTTAATTTCTTTTGAATTTTCCTCATGAATTATTAATGAGCTTTTGAACATGTTTTCTCAAACTCATTAATAATTCATGAACCAAAAACAAAAGAAATTAATGTTTAATCAGTGCTTTGAAACCGGAAGAAAAGTACTAGTACTTTGAAATAATGCAAAATACGTTTTCAAAGTCTTGGGACTTTGAAATAAGGCAAATTATATTACGTTTCAGAGGTATCTTCGGAGTTTTGAGTTTGAGAAGTCAGTTCAAATACTCGACGTCGGACTTTACCGGGATTACAAAGCACTCGTGCATTAAAAAGGCTCGCCTTTGGCTCACCTTTACAAAAAGCACTCGGACTTTGAAATCCCGGTAAAGTCCTCCGTCTCGTATTTGAACTATTACTTAAAACACACGTTTTCAAATGTAATACGACACGCGATATCTAGACATGCACTGAACATGTTCAACATATTGATATCTTATTATCTTACCGGTATTTGCTCTATTCGGTGCTTATTATTATACTTGCATTTTGTAGTTGTTGGACTATAAAGCAGCAAGGCCAGGATCAACCTGATTTGAAATAGCTCATCATCTTTTACGTAGTAGGTCTACCGCGATCGCCGGCGTGTGCAGTTGTAAAAATTGTAAAGCATTTGTAAGCATGTTTATGATGAATTGAAGCCAATTGTCAGCCGCATTACTGATCAACTATAACTCGGTCACTTGCAAAGCTATTCAAAGAAGTAAACAACTGAGAAACAGTGAAATGTCTTGCAAATATTCAAAAACTGGCATTATTTATATGGCAATAAAAGCTTCGTTCAAAAGAGACAACCACTGATCATCCGGAGACATGTACAACTCGGCCAAACCTCGGTTTCGCAATTATTAAACATGACTGTTCTCTGACGTCCTTCACTCCTTCAGTTTAAAGTTTCCAATTATTATTAATACACCTTGATTCGCTGACAGTCCGACTACTCTGACATCTTTGTTTGAGACGACTACTGGGTAGTGTGCCAAGAAATGTCGTGGAAATATTAAAAAACATCGATAAAATGGCAAGAAAAGCTTCGTCCAAGCATAGTCCCTGGAATTAAAGTGTCTGGAAACGCGGCGTACTTCAAAGGAAAAACACGGCAAGCTTTGCCCATATTGAGGTAAGCGTATCACGTGACATGAAGGGGCACGGTCAAGGCTATCAATATGGCGACAGAACAAGGCGCGAGCGCTTTCCAAGTGAAATATTGACGATGATGAGTTTGATTTTAGAGATGATACCTTAGCGATAAATTTAAATTTACTGAAGATGGATGCGGCGGAGATTGAAGCTCAAATGGAGACTATTGTCAGCGCTGTAAGTGTTTTATCGATGTTTATAATACGATAAGTGCTGCTCTCAGGACATTAGGAACACCGAAGGCTGAAATGGTTCTTTGTATTTTCAGATGCAGGAACCCCCAAGTGTTTTTTGTGTGTTGTGTGCATCAAAACATGAAATCGAAAGATGGTTTGACCTTACATGTTCGAAGGAACCACAGTTAGCTTAGTAAAAGGCTGTGAAACGGGAGAAGACAACCACAAGCTGGCATCCTTACATGTGCGGTGTTGTCAAACCATCAAACATTGTCGAAAGGGCTAAACAAAATTTTCTGCAGTCGGGTGTTTATTCGCAATAACTAACCGCTTTCTGGCTTGTTGAAATCAGAAACATATACAGGCACCGAAAAGGGGAATCGAGCGATTAGCAATTCTATGGCTATTTATTTTGCGCTCAGCCAAGTTGTTGGAAAATTCTAATTAAACTTCTGTTGTCGACTGTGACCTGCTGAGATTTAAATTATTAGTTTTGTCAAAGCATATTGTCTTTTGGTAATTAGTAACT